>JAJEKV010000005.1:21718949-21916672 GCA_021234155.1 Isoetes taiwanensis
CGATGAACAAACTTGTCCAAGAAGGCAACGACCTCCACAACCTCGAGAATGGCCATAATGAAGAAATTAAAAAAACCGGTTAAAGAGATTTCTCGAAAAAAAGCGCATGATTTTTCTGCTTTGTATGTTGTATTTGTCGGATCATACAATCGATGCAGTGACAACCCATAAAAATCTTGGCGCTCAAGCGGAACAAGTTCATGAGTCATGAAGCGAAAACAATCCCGAGCATGGCGTTAAAAAGCGCACCAAAGGATCTGATTTTGGCATGTAGGGGCGAGAAGAGAGGTGCGTTTTTCGGTATTGGGTGTTCGTGAAGAACCCGGCCCGATGTCGACAAGCTCAACCGCCTTGTGATCCCTAAGCTCGGTGAAGCCCATTTTCCTTTGCACCATGACATGCTCTACTTTGAAGACTTCCAAGGTAACGGTGGCGGTTTAGATACTCTTCTTGGCCATAGCGGCCGAGGAGCTATGTTCAATTCCACTTTCCATGTATGGATCTCGAAACAAGGCCATCAACGAGGTGTAGCCACATAGTATCTCGGCTTTTCAAAATCCTCATCAATGGGGTCGGCTTCATATGGAACTTGTGCAATTGAAGCATAAATTCCTCCACCATCATATATGGAAAATCATCCGGGCGTTTGGCGGGGTAAAGTTGCAAGTTCAAGCATTGCTGCTGATTCCAACCTTGATGTTGATCTTTCAACTTCCATAGTGCCATTAAATTACTTGTATACCCGGCATGAGATTTTTAGATCATAACCTTCTTCCCCATATGTGCTTCTTTGGCGTATCCAAAGCCCCCAAAGCTCTCAAAGCCCCCAAAAAACCATTTTTCCATGATTCGGTTTACGAAGAGTCTAGATGAAGGAGGTAAACCTAGAATCCGCCATCGGGGACGTCCGGGACAAGCGGTACAAGTCATATTAAACACTATAATGCTTGGCGGACAAAAGGTAAAAGTGTGGGATTTTTCTTGTGTTCTTGCACAAATTTTAAGGCTTTATCTGTTCTTCTCTCGGCAACAATGATTGACAACAAGCCTATTGTCAAGTTACCTTCAAGGATTGTAAACTTGGAACAACTAGATTTTGACCACGGAACAACGTCGAGTTTTATAATGAACAATTTATAAGCGGTAGCACATCTTGTGATGATGCATGCGCTTGAACACGCTTAAATGAAGGCTGCGGGTTGGTCGTCGAGTCTTTTTCGGGCGGTATCAATCGGGGCAATTATTGAATTTGTAATCCTAAAAACCATTAACCTTCATGTATAAAAAATATCGTCACATCGACCACCTCGTCACATATCGTCTTGGCGTGTCATATCGTCACATATACATCTTGGCGTGTCATATCGTCACATATGCGTATTGGCGTGTCATATCGACACATCGTCACATCACGACACATATGTCACATATCGGCGTCGCATGCGGCGGCGTTAAATAAACATCCACTGGCGTGACACTGTCGGTATGATCCACTGGCATAGCGTCCACGGCGTGTGTCGGGCGTCGCACTACCGCGTCGCATCGCGGCGATGTGCGCGGCGATGGCGTCGCTTGGCGTCCTGCGGGGGCGTTATTTCGCGGCGTCCGCGTCGCCTGACGCGTCGCAAGCCCACGTCGCTAAATGTCCATTCTCTTGTTGTGTTCTACCACGTCGGGGATATACCCCTAGTAACCAACTCCGAAAGATAAGAGACATTGGCAGGTTTGAACCCATGACCAAATGAACACTTATTTTGGCATTTCTAGGCCTATACCAACTCACCACACAGCCGTCGGGCAAAACTTTTGCCGTACATGCATACTTTGTAGGCAGGATTTAATCCCGCCTTAGGAAGTCTAGGTCCTAGGGTCCTAGTGCCACTATCCTAGTCCCATTGATTTTTTAAGACTTTGTTTAAGGTCCATACTTGACTAATCTTGTACAGACTAGCTAGCTTATCCCACTGCCTTGCGGCAGCCAAAGTGGAGGACACGCATAGGCTTTTAAGTTCTACCACGTCGGGGATCATCATCGTATACCCCTAGTAACCAACTCCCAAAGATGAGAAACATTGGCAAGGTTTGAACCCATGACCAAATGGGCACTTATTTTGGCATTACTAGGCTTATATCAATTCACCACACATCCGTTGAGCAAAACTTTTGCTGTACATGCACACTTTGTAAGCAGGATTTAATCCCGCCTTAGGAAGTCTAGGTCCTAGGGGCAACTCTAGGGGCATGGCTTTTTTAGCCTCACCATCCTAGTGCCACCATCCTAGTCCCATTGATTTTTGAAGACGTTGTTTAAGGTCCATACTAGACTAATTTTGTACAGACTAGCTAGCTTATCCCACTGCCTTGCGGCACCCAAAGTGAAGGACACGTATAGGCTTTTAAGTTCTACCACGTTGGGGATATGAGGTCCATACTAGACTAATTTTGTACAGACTAGCTAGCTTACGACTTGCGGCACCCAAAGTGAAGGACACGTATAGGCTTTTAAGTTCTACCACGTCGGGGATATACCCCTAGTAACCAACTCCCAAAGATAAGAGACATTGGCAAGATTTGAACCCATGACCAAATGAACACTTATTTTGGCATTATTAGACCTATACCAACTCACCACACATCCGTTGGGCAAAACTTTTGCCGTACATGCATACTTTGTAGGCAGGATTTAATCCCGCCTTAGGAAGTCTAGGTCCTAAGGGCAACTCTAGGGGCATGGCTTTTTTAGCCTCACCATCCTAGTGCCACCATCCTAGTCCCATTGATTTTTTAAGACTTTGTTTAAGGTCCATACTTGACTAATCGTGTACAGACCAGCTAGCTTATCCAACTGCCTTGCGGCAGCCAAAGTGGAGGACACGTATAGGCTTTTAAGTTCTACCACGTCGGGGATATACCCCTAGTAACCAACTTCCAAAGATAAGAGACATTGGCAAGGTTTGAACCCATCACCAAATGGACACTTATTTCGGCATTACTAGGCCTATACCAACTCACCACATATCCGTTGGGCAAAACTTTTGCCGTACATGCATACTTTGTAGGCAGGATTTAACCCCGCCTTAGGAAGTCTAGGTCCTAGGGGCAACTCTAGGGGCATGGCTTTTTTAGCCTCACCATCCTACTGCCACCATCCTAGTCCCATTGATTTTTTAAGACTTTGTTTAAGGTCCATACTAGACTAATCTTGTACAGACTAGCTAGCTTATACCACTGCCTTGCGACAGCCAAAGTGGAGGACACGTATAGGCTTTTAAGTTCTACCACGTCGGGGATCATCATCGTATACCCCTAGTAACCAACTCCCAAAGATAAGAGACATTGGCAAGGTTTGAATCCATGACCAAATGAACACTTATTTTGGCATTACTAAGCCTATACCAACTCACCACACATCCGTTGGGCAAAACTTTTGCCGTACATGCACACTTTGTAGGCAGGATTTAATCCCGCCTTAGGAAGTCTAGGTCCTAAGGGCAACTCTAGGGGCATTGCTTTTTCAAGAGCAGAGCTTATTCTTCCCCTTCTCCTGTTTGCAGCCGCAGAGCATTCGTAGCCTATTTGCACTTTTGTCCGGCGATCCCCTGTTCTTTAAGATTTCTGCAAATGAGAACACTGAAAGAAGCAGCTTTGATACCTTTTCTTTGTAGGCCTTGCATTGCTTTGTTGTGCTTGCAATACTCTTCTTTAAAATCCGAATGCAACTCCGTCGTCATAGTAGGCCATAGCCAGGCCATAGCAGAGGTCCCTAGCATGCATGCATGCAAAAATCCAGAATTGCAGCCATAGCATCGTCCTCTTCCTCTGTCTAAAAACCTTTACAAAGAAGTGAGCGTGGGCTGGTGATTTTTCAATAAGACTAAAACCTTTACAAAGAAGTGAGCGTGGACTGGTGATTTTTCAATAAGACTCCGCACAGTGCGCGCGTCAAAAAAAAACCGTCGAATCCAAAGGACCAAGATAAGTTAAAAAAAATGAACGGGCAGGATTGCGCACAAACTATCCTAAAACTCCTTTAGTATTATATATAGATGATCACACTCAACTCTTTACCATATCAATTAGACTAACACACTAATATAGAGTCTTGAAAAATAAAGAACATGAAAAAAGTCTGCAAATTCAGAATTACAATGTTGCAAAAACCAACCCGTTAGGGCATCTCATCGTGCAAATAGACCCTAACACACTAACATAGAGTCTTGAAAAATAAAAAACATGAAGAAAGTCTGCAAATTCAGAATTACAATGTTGCAAAAACCAACCCGTTAGAGCATCTCATCATTTTTTTGAACATTTACACGTTTAACTTATGCCCAGCAAAGCAACGCTGGGCATCTTTACTAGTTTGCTAATATCGATAGGTGAAGACCACAATCAAAGACAATGATCCTCTAGCAACATTTTTTAAGTTTGATAATCCTGGCAGGTAAAGACCAAAATCAAAGAGAACTACGGTCGAGCCGCCAAATTGGGCAAGAAGGCATAGTAGCATTCAAAATCAAGAAGACATTTTTTCTCATCTTGTGGTGCAGGTTGCATTGATGATTTAAGAAAAGAGCACCATGTGGAGGTCTTCAAGTTGTAAGCAAAAGGTGGAAGTGTTCCAAAAGTGTCGCTCTTGTACCAAGAAGAGAATATGAGCCAATCTCCCACTAATTGCACTTTGAAGTCAGTGTCATCATCAACACACCAATTGTCCCCAAATGCATTCTCCTTGGTCAAACTTGCCAAGGGATTCCACCTTCTATCTTCCACTACCAAACTCCATACTGCAAATCCCAAGTGTTCATCACACGTACCATATACCACCGGAACAATGAGGCCCATCTTGTGATGTTTGAACATGCCAAGTACGCGGACATCTGCGTACCCCATGTGTTCGTCATTGGCAAATTCAACGACATTGGAAACACTAGGAAGGGTAACATGGTACCAAGCCATGCAGGCCGCGTCATACGCTGCAACTGGGTACCCCGTCATTAGAGGATCAAAAAGGCTACATTTGAACAGCACTCTTGCATCATCAATTACAGGCTGGTCATCATAATCAAAGCCTGGTCCAATTTGCCATATATCAAGTTGGGAATCATCTTTGTGCTCTTTGCATCGATGCTTCGAGGGCGGTACAACAAAAGACTATAGCTGCAATTTTTCACGTCATAGTCAAAAGCCATGGGAAGGTAGGCAAGACGAAAATCATCTCCAAAACAGGAGGGCGCCGGAGGCAACGTCTTCCACTGATTTGTGATAGGGTTTCCAACAATGAATGTACAACATTCTGTATCCTCTGTAAGCTTAGCACAGACCAGGCCATTGGAGGAGTAGGCCCAGAGGGGGCGCAAGGTGGTATCATAAGGGCCAAATGGCAATGACAAGACAAATACCTCTTTCTCCTTTGCTGCTTAAGACGCCAAAGTTGGGTGTGTGATGCTTTGGTTAAGTCTATATCTTCATTGGGATTCGTTGGGGCTTGAGTCCTTTCTCGCACTACACCCCAAGCATCGCCTTCTTCATCTTCAAGCAATTGACTCCAAATTGTTACAAACTGCTGAGATAAAACTAGATCATACCACGATTTGCAAACACATCGTGCCTTAAACATACTATGCAGATCAAGCTTTGCTAAGATCAAAAGCACTATATTGGTTCCCACAAAGCACTCAAGGTCTCCACATGCTTCCTCCATCTTTAAACAAGTGCTACCTATCAATACATCCACAGTGGCTGTCAGTTATGCAATCTTTTTTTGACATGCGTCATTGCAAATTGTTTTTTGATATTATTATAGCTGCTACATCATTATCAGGAAAAATTATGCAATACAATGCAATAACTTTTTTATTGTAAAATTACTTCTTAGTGGCAAGGACAAAGGAGGAAATGCCAGTTGGTTTGCATCTCTTTTATTCAAAACAAGAACCATAAGAGAATTCGTTTATCATCAAAGTGTTCACTAAAAAACAGACGGTAGCTTACCAAAGTCACCAAGAGTTTCTGTGAATGATCTGTTTATTGCTTCAGCCTCTTCAAGTGGGATTTTTTACATAAACATTTCTTCAAAAAGAAATGAGATGTCATCAGACAATTCTATTGCTTTTGACAGGGTTTTGTGAATTGAATGCACCTTGGGGTTGCATCATCCTCATCTTCTTGTAAGTCTTATGGTAAGGCTTCAACACGAGATGAAGAAATGTACCAAATAGATGCTAGGATAAAAATTAGAATTGTTTAAGAACCCACAAACCTCAAAATTTTGCGGCATAAGATGGAAGCAAAAGGATTCCACCACGAATGGGCTTTCCAAAAGGGTGTGTTTTTAATGCCAGGTCTTAATGCGATCAAAGCTACCTCACCATGAATGGGCTTTCCAAAAAGGTGTGTTTTTTAAGGTAGGTCTTAATGCAATCAAAGCTACCCCAAAATAAAAAGCTACAACTACGTCAAAATAAAAAGTTACCTGCACAAAAATCCGCTTTACGCTTATGTGAGAATATCTTGAAACAAAATGCGCCCTCGAGCTCGATCAGAGCAATCATGCCAGCTATAAACCAACATGAGAATCCTAAATTGTTCAGGAAGCTAGAAAAGCATGGTATAGAAAACAAAAAAAAAAATACCTGTCAAAACTTTGGAAGAGCAGCCTCAATGCAAAAGTCAAAAAACATCCCTGCTCATTGCAAATGATATGTGGCAAAGCATGAGTTACTTCCCGTGCATGTGGTGCAGACAGCCAGCTGACCAACTCCACACGTATTGGCAATGTGAAGTAGTGCAGCAAATCTGGAAAAAAGGCATTAGAATGATTGAAGCCCCCCACATTCAATGAGTATGGCAGTAACAGGGGTTAAGCAAGGATGGCACTGGTGGGACCCTCAATTTCAAATGATAAATAGCCGAATTAGAAAAGCCAATATCATTTGGAACTATTGTAGAGCATATATTTTACAGGGGATCTGGAGGATTGACACCAGAAAGAAGTATCATGATCAAGAAGACACCCCGATAAACATTATACTTATTGAAATTTGGACTTACATAATTTCACTGCAGCAACAATGCATGAAAGTCCAGCCTTAAGAAATGAAGATCAAGCTTACGAGTGGACCCAACTTTGGTCTCCAATGTTCTGCAGCATAAATACAGAGGTAAAATGGAATTGGAGCCCACCAGGATAGTTGTTACAGGAGGAATTAATTTAAGAAAATGGAAGGATTAAATCATTGGTGATTGTTAAAAAAAATGAAAGGATTACCTCTTTGGTTGTCTTTATTACAAAGATTCTGGCCGTTTGTTCCCAAGTGGCCTGAGCAAAAAGATGGACCTAAATGCTTCAAATGACTAGCCAGATAAAGGTGATTGAACTACTCCGATCTGCAATGGAAACAGTTAAAAAGCTAGTTGCTTGCGATTTGTGTAAACGTGAGGAGCCGACCAGTGTCAACGCCTGTCTGCTAGGCTTGGGCTGAGATAATTTTCTCCCAGTTGCTACCATTAAAGTTTGCAAAAAAGGGGATAAGTCCTTTTGATCAAAGTGCAGTACATACCTGTGCGTCTGAAAAAGCAGGCCGAAGCCCAGATGTGAACGTGGTGCGAAAAAAGTGCTGATAGACCAGATCAGAAGAGGAAAAGGAAGGAAGAAAAAAGCATGTCTTGGAGACTCTGGGCTTGCCGTGAGCTCAGCTGAACAGGGCCGGAAGATCCACATTGGCATACATTAGCACTAAGCAGCTAATTTTGCAGCAATGTGAGCTTTGTTTTTTCTGTGTTTTTATGTTATGTTGAACTGATTTCTAGTTTGCTGTGTGTTTCAGAACATTGGACGAAGTCTTTTGTGAATTGCATCGTGGACGAATGTGCATCTAATTATTGAATTTGGGAGCAGAGCAGAGGATATGGCATGGGATTAACCCTTCATTCTTTTCTCGGTGGCAATCACAGGAGCAAAACGCAGGAGCAATTTACAGGAGCATAGCCGGCCAAAATAGTTTTTGAAGCTGCTGATCCATTGCCACAAGCATCAGACGTCTTTTTACAGTGGAATTGCCGGCAAGTTGAACTCGACCTAAACCCTATTTTTTTTTTGTCCTTGGATTTTACAAAAGCTACAAGATATTTTCTTGGAGCAGAGCAGTTGTGACTCCATACCCATGAAAAGTAGAAAAAAAACTTACTTATGAATAATGCGTGTCCTTTCGGTTGTGCAGTATCGTTGGTTTGGATTTCCAGCAAGGACTAACTAACAAGCCAAGGGCCCACCAATAATTGATTTACAAAATACTGTCGTGCATCCCGTTGATCATTAGTTCGCCCATATGCAATACTAAATTGTGAAGCCAACATGAAGCATATGCATTGTTGAATAATTACTTCTATTTATAGTACAATAATGGATTGAATTAAATTGAATTTGTTTTTATCATCCATGAAGACCAGTAGGCCTATGGGATTCAAACAAAGAGAGAGCTCAACGGGCATATTACTGCCGAGGATTAAAAAACCCTGTCCCGAAGAGTTTTTGAGGGAAAACACCTCAGTAGAAATAAGCTTGCTGACAAACGGTACAATGATAAATATCAATTTAAGTCTTGGAGGACACAAGAGGGTGCCATGACTTCCTGGAGATATGATCCCAGTATTCCCACTGAAGTTGTGTGTAGCATCACATGGAGCAGTCGGTCATGCAAGATCAACTCATCATAGCGCGCCCTAATAGATTCAAATGTTGGGCAGTGCTAAAGAGTATAGCACTCGTCCTCAATAACTCCCAGCTTGCAATACTGACCCTAATAGATTCAAATGCTGGGCAGTGCTAAAGAGTATAGCACTCGTTCTCAATAACTCCCAACTGGCAATACTGATCCTCTCGTGCTTCTTGGATCCATATAGCTATCTCAATGTGAAGCCGGCGAGCACCTGTGCGAATGGACGCAATGAATCTGTGCTTTTTTAGATGTAAATGTGTCTGCAGATACTCTTATAGACCATGCTCAAGCATGGGATTGATTTGGCTCTTGTAATGGGAGGCGAGTATACTGACCACATTCTGAAAGCATATGAGGCAATGGTCTAGCATCGTCTACTAAGAAATCGGTCCCCTGCAAAAGTATCTGATACGACACCATGGACTTGACTCTAAGTGCCCAGGCCAGAAAAGCCTTCTGAATCTGCTCCAAATTATTCTAGGTGGCAAGTGATACCACTGGTCCACCGAGATCCTGAACAAGTGCGAGCTTCGGGCTCCACCGAGATCCTGAACAAGTGCGAGCGCACCCAGTCATAAAGCTCGGCTTCGTAGCTATTGATCTGCATGCGTACAGAGCTTTCCAACCTATTGTCACTCGTTGCTGGATAAAAGTGTCCCAGACTATGGTAGTATGGAATTCCACTCCTAGGTACTTGTAGGTGGGCACAACAGAAAGTGTCTAGAGCATCCAATTGCTACTGCATGTCGGCCAGGATATGAGCTAGGAGATCCACAACGTCAGCATAGATGAGATGCCAGACAATATGGTGCATGAACTAAGCCCCTACACCCCCTTGCTGAATAGGCCAACCCTCTAGCTGTTCAATATATAGGTTAAACAATGTTGGAGAGAGTGGGCATCCTTGGTAGACCCCAACGCCATTGTTTACAATTTGATCTGTTATTGGTATTAAGCACAATTTCATTAAAATGGGAAATTTAAGTGATTCAATTAGCAAGCGAAAATCTTTTTTTGGTTCATTTTATGCCAATTTTTTAAGCAATTATGGCCATTAAGAAAAAATATGCCTCTAAAGTGTCATTTATTGAAGCCATCAAAAGACTAACCTTGCATATAAAAAGCTAAAAAAGCGTAACATCACAAAATTAGTTAAAATTTCCAAATTCATAGATTTGCAAATCAAAAATTTTGCCACAACAGGGCAAGGACTTGGAAGGGAGTACATTTACAAAAGTATTATTGTACAATTTAACATTATAATCACACAAAATTCGGGGTTAGGATCGGGATCGGGTTACGCATCGGGGATCGGGTTCCACATCAGGATCGGGTTCCGCGTCGCCCGGGGCCATGGCTAGAAGAAGCACCCATAGGATCTACACGAAAGCTCTCAAGCGTTGTGGCGGTGAAATTGGGATCATTAAGCATGTCGGATCGAATTGTCGTTCTTGATCGCATCATAGTCCACATCGGGTGGAGCTTGAGGGCATCTCGTATTTGGTGGATCTCGACTTCTTGAAACAACATCACCTTTTTCTCTGTAGGAAGGCGGCTGCGATGATGCGGTCAAGCCTATCAAGAATCCCCTTAGGCACTCACCCGCTTAAGGGTCACTTTGAACACAATGCAAAATCTCTTATTCAGCAATGAAGCCGGCCAAAAGAACCACAGGAGAAGTAATCAAACACCCACGTTCTGGCGGTACCATTTTACGCGCGAGGTAGGAGCATGTAGCGGGCCCACTGGTTTCTCATGATTAAGTCCCACGGCAAGCCTTGCCGGTTGTACTGAATCTGGCATTGCGAGCTTCCTGCCATAGCCTCGGACTCCCCCTCGCGTCTTCTTCGTTAGCCACGAGGCGGTGGCGGTTCTTGAGGATGATCGTTGAAGGGGAATTTGAGGTCAATTTCATCGAGAGGATGACTGCGGTGGCCTAAATTTTTGTGGCGTACACCAATGCATGGACCTCGAACTCACAGGGGGGGCGAATTTTTGTATTAGTCCTCATACATGCCAATAAAAACTACGGATGCGGAATCCGGATCATCCAACTGAGATGAAATCAAGAAGTTGTGCTCACGGCCTTGCAAAGACCACTATCGAGAAAAGAATCATTTGTGGTGTTCTTTATTTGTATCAAAGAAATTAGAGAGTGGTCTTGTCCCACATTGGAGTGATGCCTCTAGTGTCGGGGCTATCAAGGATCTTTGGTGCAGGGATTGCAAACAAATTGCCCCCCTGGCTGTCGATTAAGTTCAACCCATAGCGGAAGTCTTGATTATCCTCCCTCGCAAAGGCGGCATTGCGTATATATTTTTGCCAAGGCGGTGTACGTTACCGAAAACTCCTTCCTTGGTCACGCCAACTTCAACCCACTTACTATGCGGGGTGGCCATGGAAATCGGTCATTTGTCCTCGAAGCATGCGGCGGCACTTAGATCGATGAAGGATTTAAACTTCCTCGGAAAATTATCCTTCACATATTCAAAATCTCCTTCTTCAAAGAACGATATAGATCGTAGTGTCTTTGCCCTTGTCTTGAAGAAGTGCTTTACAATATGTCGAGAGGTGACCTTCACGTAGGTATTCCCATCCGGCACCTCACGGAACAAAATCCGGCCGATCTTCATAGTCCATACCCCTCATGCACCTCGGTAGGTCATTTGAAGTAGTCGGACTCTTTTGCCCGATTCACGGGTAATAGTCTATTCCTTATTATCGTTAGCTTGCAAGATTTCCACAAGTTCCATAGGGACACGAATAGCTGAAAAATATCCTCGGCATGAAGGCCCTTTGGCTGAAATCTTTCGGTGCTTACCACGCATGGTAACTTCAGCCAAAGCCCGGATACTTTTGGAAACAACAAGAAGTTAGTATTGAATGCAAATGATTATGAAATGGGCCCGTGAAACCATTTTAGTGAGGAAATGGCGCCCGCGGCGCCATTTGCTAATCTAGCGAAAATTAAAACACGATGTACCTTGTATGGTTACGGCGAGATTGCCGGCGTCGATGGATCGGGCTTCCGCAAAGAGCATATTGTTGCCGCTTGGTGGGTTATTTTATCAATGAAAGGCTCCTTGAAGATAGTCTTGGCAGCGATATCATTGACTTCACAAGCGAAGCTGCGGGCACTCTTGCTCATCCCACCGTGCGGACAAGACTTCGGCAATTCGATACTCATAAATCTTTGCCATTTGTTCTTGGGACCCATTTGTGCCGAGTCTTTTACATACAAGCTGGCGGCCATAACGAGAATGATTGCCATTCACTATGTAAAAGTGCATCCCCATGAGGTCATCCTCGATTTTCCAAGGATGTAGTTTCTTTGTGAAGGGGATTGAATGGAATCCGCGTCCGAGGAGTGAACAGGATGTGGATCTCTTTGAAAGGATTCCACTAAGGTCTTCACGTGCTCCATATTTCTTGGCCTAGATGTCAGATTTGCGGGGGCCCTTGATATAGAATTTGAACACGTTTATTAGTTTTATAAATGTGATGCCCGGAGGAAAAAAGATGCGGTGGTCAATGATCTTACGTAGCTTTGTTCTCTACCGTCTTCTCCTCTTCTGGTCTTTCCACCTTAAGATTTTGCGGGCACCTCGAGCAAGTCTTTGAGCTATTCTTAAGGTTAGCTTCTTTGGCTCTGGCTTCTTAATGGGGACCCTTTTGGCGGTGTGCCCTTGAGAATCTTGGATATGTGGTGGGCTTGGAGGAACTTCACCACCACTTCGGCGGAGGACTTGGAGTCAGAGTCTCTCTCCTCTGTTTTTTTTAGGTGTTCTCTCCTTCTCGGAGGTCTCGGCTGTGCTTCTTCTTCTTTTTCCCTTCTATTGCCCTCGATTCCCTTTCTTCTCCGGTCCTTTTCTGTCCGCCTATTCTTCCTTCCGCCCCTTTCGAGTCCTTTTCCTTGTGTTTCTTGTCTTTCTTCTTCTTTCCTTCTTTTCTTTCTTTTCCTTTTCTTTCCTTTCCTTCTTCTCTTTCTTTTCCTTATCGGGATCTTCGTGATCCTTTCTCTTCACTTTCCCCTTGTCCGTGACTTTCCTTGCTCGGCTTCTGGTCAACTTCCTCGATGCGGATGAGGAGTCTTTTTAGGATCGCATTTTGCGGTGCCCTCCTTAGGTTTTGTCTTCTTCACCGCTAGCGGTTCCAGCCACGCCGTGTCCACAATGGCGGGTAGTTTCATTGGGCTAATGCCTTGACAACGAATGAAGCGAGTTCTTGACTTCGTTCAAGCGATTGCGAAGAATCATAAAACCCCTCAAGATTTCTTGTGGACCAGCGATATCGGCTTCTTCAAAAGCTGTTGTATGATGTGAGCCGACCTTGCTTTCTCGCCCGAACTAGCTACATTTGCGATACTAGCGGACATTATTGTGGGATCATAGAACTTCCAGTCCACATAGTAGACTATTATTCTCTGCTGCACAGTGTCTTCACAGACCACCCTGATCCAATCTTGCTCCCGCTCTTGCTAGTCAACCTCATGTTAACCAAGATGGCGTCTCCTTTATCGGTGAGCCGAGCTCTCTTCTGCGATCTCCTTTCGAGCACTGTAGAGGTGGAGGGGCTCCGCATTATTTCCATGCACGGTTCCTATCATGTCGGCATGATAGTGCGGTCGGATTGAAATTGTGTTTACGAGCGTATACACCGCAACAAAGAAGCATCAGTAACAAAGACATCAATAACTCTGACTGAAACTAGTAGACAGACCAGACGACCAAGCAAATGGCGCCATGGCGCCATTTGCATCTGAGTTCATTGCATAAGCACATGGAAGCAGTTCGCATGCGTTTGACTCGAAGGAGATCCAATCGGAAGCAATCCAACAATATACCAAGAACAATCTACCCAAATGTAAGATAATAGACATCAAATGGCGCGATGGCGCCATTTGCAAACAACAAGACCCTAATGTAAGACAATAGGCATCAAATGGCGCGATGGCGCCATTTGCCAACAACAAGACCATTTGCCAACAACAATACCTTAATGTAAGCTAATGAACATTAAACGGCGCCATGACGCCATTTGTCAACCACAGGTCCCTAATGTAAGCTAATGGACATCAAATGGCGCGACGGCGCCATTTCTCAACAACAAGCCACTAGTTTGACTAGACATCAAATGGCGCGATGGCGCCATTTGCCAACAACAAGAGCCTAATGTAAGCATGGCGCCATGGCGCCATTTGTCAACAACAAGAGCCTAATGTAAGCTAATGAACATCAAATGGCACGACGGCGCCATTTCTCAACAACAAGCCACTAGTTTAATACTAGACATCAAATGGCGCGATGGCGCCATTTGCCAACAACAAGAGCCTAATGTAAGCTAATGGACATCAAATGGCGCGATGGCGCCATTTGTCAACAACAAGAGCCTAATGTAAGCTAATGGACATCAAATGGCGCTATGGCGCCATTTGCCAACAACAAGAGCCTAATGTAAGCTAATGGACATCAAATGGCGCCATGGCGCCATTTATCAACTGCAGGACCCAAATTCAGCAACAAGATTCGAAATGGCGCGACGGCGCCATTTCGGCCAAAGGAAGCACTGCAAGTAGATGACATACCTGTGCCTTGCGGTGTACTAGCCGTTGTCTCCACATTCCGAGTAGCTCCAGAATTGTCCACTTCCACATCGAGCGCCTTGAATTTGGCCCGGAAACTGGTGTGTAGCTTGATGGAGTGAGGCGATGAACTGTGGGGAAATGGCGCCGAAAAATACTAAAAAAGCAGGGCTTAAACAAGGCTCACAGGTATTTGGCCAGGGCGCCTTATTTAGAAGCGGGTCGGGAAGGCAGAGCGGAATCCAGAACGAAAGCGCAAATGAGGTCCTCCAGAAAAACAATGGGGCATAACTAACTTTGCCATTGGGTCGTCATTGTACCACAGCGGGCGACTAGGGCCGATGGCATCAGCGCCCATGCCCAAGCCGCCCATGCCCGCCGACGCCGATGTGGTCCAAGCGAGCATGCCGCCCATGCCCGTATGGTCCGGTCCGCCCATGCCCGCCCAAAATTGAATTTTGAAATTCGAATATTTCCGCCCTATTTCGCCCTTAAATTTGAACATAGAATTCAAAAATCCCGCCCGTAATTTGAAAATTTGCCACCACAAAATTTAAAATTCCCGCCCGTAAATTGAAATTTGGTTGCCACTTGTCCAAAGTCGAATGGTCCGCTTTTAAAATTGTACTTTGCATTTAAAGCTCCCTCTTTGTCGCCGTTCTCCCTCTTAAGGCGACCATGCCACGACGCAGACGTTTTCGTGCACGGTTCAGGCGCTTTCGAATCCGCCTGTTCGTTTTTTGCCCTTTCGCATAAAGCGCTTG
Organism: Isoetes taiwanensis; assembly: GCA_021234155.1. Lineage (NCBI taxonomy): Eukaryota > Viridiplantae > Streptophyta > Lycopodiopsida > Isoetales > Isoetaceae > Isoetes > Isoetes taiwanensis. The sequence goes on from JAJEKV010000005.1 coordinate 21,734,015, forward strand.
CTTTTTCTCGGTAGCGTGGCGAAACTTTGCAAGGCACATGCGTGCTGTCAGGCGCTTTCTTCTTGGCGCTCACAGAAATCCCAGGTGATTCTTGGCGCTTTCTTCTTGGCGCTCAGTTCTCTGCGAATTCATCTGCTGGGATTAGCTTCTTTTTCCTGTTCCATCTACTGCTCGAGTACATACCACCATGGATCTATCTAATATCAAGTAAGTCCACTATTTCTGGTAGGAATTATGTTCTGGTAGGTGTATAGCGTGTTCAAATGCTGAATTTCATACTGCTAGGACACAGAAACTTGGCTTCACTTGCAGAGTTGGCATGGGGTGCCCATGTTATGCATGCCTGCTCTTATTGACACATATACAGCAATGGGAGCAAGAATGCATAACATAGGCACCTCGTGTTGATTTTGTGATGGAGCTAAGCCAAATCGCTTCATGTCACCCACTTGGATCAAATGGCGCCAGGGCGCCATTCTATTCCAAATACCCTTAAAATGGTGTATTGGTCAATGGCGCCATAGCGCCATTTGGTTGAAAATGGTGCAAGGTTGAAATTGTGTGAATTTGGAGCTAAATGAAAGCCATGAAGCCATTTAGACTAAACGGTGCACACGCCGATCAAATGGCGCCATGGCTATTTGTTCAAATTCACACCTATCGCGGTGCCATGGGTGTGAATTTGGATCAAATGGCCATGGCCATTTGATCAAGTGTTCTCTTTTCGACCAAATGGCGCCATGGCGCCATTTAGCTCCAAAGTTAGACCAAAAGTTTGTCTTACACGTACTAAATGGCTTCACTTTTACTTGTTTATTGCTTATTTTTTCGTCTAATTCATATGTTCTAAAAGTTTAGCCTTGCTTGATTGAAAGCGGGTTCAATTTTCCCTGTATAACCTATTAAATTCGGAAGGACAATTGTTGCCCGGGGATATATTTTGAATAGAACCACTCTTCATGGGAAGGAAATAGATCCTTCAAATGTAGCAATTGAGGTCACGAGTCCCGTGATCCCATCGGCAGAGCTTCGGTCCTAGCGGAGGCGGATAACATTGGTGAAGCGGTAGGCACATTCATTGTGGCCTAAGAGGGATGTAAAACAAAATGAGTGGCCCCTCAAGTGAAGATCACGTCTTGAGATCCCTCAATTTGCCCTCTTCACAAGAGGATTCATCTAGTAGTCCACCATCTCACAAGTTAGCCCTTGGGACATCGGTTTCCTTTGCTCACTTTGTGGTGAACCAAGCAACACAACAACAAATGAAGAAGACGAGATAGTAGAGGAGATTGGAGGTCATGAGAATCTAGCTGCCCGTCTTGGTCTCAGGTTGTTTAAGCCTGAAGATGAGAGAGTCTACTACTCCAGAACAGATCTACTAGGTTTGCCATGCTACATTCTTCACTCCTGCATTGGATCTAAATATTCGGAGGCGAATATAGTCTTTAGTGATCCTCAGGATGCTATAGACGATGAGTTCTTGGGTGTATCAAAGGTCGGGCTTTCAGTGGGTAACATAATAGATCCAACGGGAAACCAAAATATCAGGTCATGTCATGCTTGTGCTGAGAGGCCTATAGCTAATAGTTTAGTAACCTGGGAGACCCATGATGTTTTGCTTCATGATGGTAGGACAGTTTTACAACATTTACAAGCTCGAGCTGCTCTCGAGCGGGATGACTCGAAGTTGAGTGCTTGGAGTTTGATGTTGAGAAGCAATTCAAGAGGAAAAGGAAATATACATATGTGAAGAGGGGGGAGGGAACCAAAGGGGATAGCAAGCGAGGAGAGGATGTGTGCTTCCAAGTCAATCAAGAGTGCTCTAAAATCAACATCTTTGCAAGGACTAATGTGTCAAAAAAACCGAGCCAGAGAGCAAGTATGTGCCTTAAGAAAAGAATTTTATTCTCAATCAAGAAGTGCCAGGATTACGCTTGTTTTTGATGTGTTGAGTGTAACTTATACAGGCGCCGGAGGCGAAAAGTAGTGGTCTCACGGGTGGAGTCTTTGTCACACCGCATGGCGTGTGGCTCTAGGAGTTGCTTTCGGTCTCACGTTTTATAGTTGGAGGAAGAGGTTCGAGTTAGGTGGAAAAAGGCGCGAGCATGGTAATACATGCTCTAAGAAGCCTAGATCTGTGACACTAGCTACAGAAAGTGTGCTTGATACCTTCATTAGTGAGAATGCGGAGAGCATTCCACATAGAAGCAAAAAAGGAAAGGATGATATAAGGGAGAATGTTCAAACTTCCTTCCATCCTTAATAAGAAGAGCATACATAAGGAAGTGGGTGCCGTGGTGGAAGAATTGTGAGAAAAGAGTGTAACCTTGCCCCTCTTTTACAATATTTGGAAGAAAGAGTTTCAGGGCGTCAAAGATAGCAAAAAAAATACAAGCATTCTCCAAGTGTAACATATGTGTAGTCATCAAGCGTAAAATGGAAAGAACAAAAGATACAAGGGAGAGGCAACCTTTCAATTCAACTACGGGCACATATGTTGGAACAACGTTCCTCAGAGGGAGTCAATATTGGCATTGGCGTGCATTATCACATCGTTCACCGAAAGTCACCTTTGCATAATACATGATAAGATGGATCGGGTCAAAACACTCACACCAAGAAGTCACCATCTCATAAAAACTGTTTGGAGAGGAGATCGCTTGAAGAGCAGCTTGACAGGAGCATTGACACATGGTCATGGTGGACGGGCTTATGGCCATTTCTCTCTTGATCTTTGGAAGGATGACTCAAACTTTCATGTCGGATCACTCTCTAGGATCCTACACTATCTTGAGTTGCCGGAAGAAGACAAGTGCGGTGATCTGTGTGGAAGCGTAACTATAGATTGCAAATTGATGCAAGCCCTAAAAGATACCTAATTAACTGCAAAGATAAGCTAGCATGAGACACAAGAGAAGATGCCTTCATCTTCTACTGCCAACTTAGAAGGCTTCAATCCTCTTCCTCGAAATCTCTACTTACAGTTGGATAATGCATCGGGTCAAAATAAAAATAGATATGTGTTCTCCTACCTCTCTTATTTGACATGGCTTAAGGTATTCGATGAGATTCAGGTTGGCTTCATGATGGTTGGGCATACTCATGACGATATTGATGCATTGTTTGGGAACTTTTCGACGTTAATGAGTTCATCGGATGCTCTAACTTTGCCTGAGTTGCTTTACTTGTTTAGCAAGTGCAATGCAAAGTCTCCTGTTCCATATTTTGTGGATGAAGCTACAGATTGGAAAGGCTTTGTCAAGGGATATATCCCTGATAGCCAACGTCTAATAGGCCATACCGATCCATTACTATTTATGTTTAAAATGGATGGAAAATGGCCCATTATGCAATATAAGATGCGCCCAACCCATAAAGAGTGGATTCGAGTAAAAAGGAATAAGAATGTGGAAGGAGGATGAAAATGGTGAGCCAACGTTACCAACGAGGTGCCTAAAAAATATCCCTCCAAGGAAGACATTGAAAGATCTCCCCGGCCCGCGACAAGACGCAAGTACATAGCATTATGGAATTCCTACGCAAAAATCAAGAAGATAGTGTGTTTGCACGACAGTACAAAGCAACTATGGATTACTGGAACGAGATTCTTTTGTGTTTGGAAGATGTATCTCCAGGACGACCTCAAAATGACAACTTTTGGTTGCGTACAAGGCAAGAACCTCTACAAGCTGCATTTACTCCGAGGAGGATGAAGCCCGTATGTGCTTGTAAGACCTTTGCCTACGTATTGTGGGCCAGCGGATGGCGTCGGTGTTGCCTATGGATGAGTTTGATCCTCATGCACATGTTACGAAAGGTATGTTCGTTTTAGTCCGACCTGGAGACGATGAAACTCCAACGTGTTTGGGCTTTACAGAAGAAGATAACATCCTAGATCCAGAGTCTACCAATTATGGTCACATTTATGTATCATGGTGGATGCCTGTTGGTCGTGACTATACATGTTGCTTAACTAAACGTTGGCGACCCAATCCATCAGATCCATCAAGGTATGAGAAGTTAGATGCCATACATTATGCATGGGATGCAAATGGCAAAAAGACCAAGACTGCTCTCAGATTCCAAAATACATTGTTGACATGTGGGGGGACATAGCATTAGCTAAAAGCTCTCAATCTCAGTCATGTTCTCGATAATCATGTATGTAATTTCTTTTGCTATAATACTTAAGCATTTTGGACAATTAATACGTTGTCAATACATCAATTAGCTTCCATTATGCTTATACTAACATCCTTACATCTTTTATAATAGGTGTTTAGTACACATCATTACATCTGATGCACACATTATTGATGGCATACATATAATTTAGATGCACATATTATTGATGGCATTATAGAGTCGATGATTCACTCATCATCAATCCCTCGCTATTGTGATCGCGATATTTCGTGAGGCATGGCTCGGGAACCCAAAGAAGATGGATCACAACACGAGTAAGGCGGGGCAATCACACTCACGACCTTCCGCTTTGGATTGTAAGTAAGGATCCAACTTAACACCTTTATGTATGCAAATGATTAATATCATTGTAGCTCATGGAGCAAAGAATGGTCTCAAACTGATCTTCATAAATATTATAAGCCATGGGAGATGAATGACTTACCGAATGGAGCTGCTTTTATAGTCGTTGTAGAATTATTGGTATAATACTTCAGCATTATTGGTATTATACGTGAGCATTATTTGTATTATACGTCAGCATTATTGGTATTATACTTCAACATTATTGGTATTATACTTCAACATTATTGGATTCGTAGCTATAAATTCTTTTACCTTGTTTTCACTTCTCACTTTTCACCTTCAGCTACTTGATCTTGATCCTTGCTTCTTGCTCCTTCATCTTCCTTGTTCCTTGATCTTCTTGCTACTTGATCTTCCTTGTTCCTTGATCTTCTTGCTACTTGATCTTTCTTGTTCATTGCTTCTTGCTACTTGATCTTGATCCTTGTTCCTTGCTACTTCATTCCCGTGCTCCTTGCTACTTGATCTTGTTCCTTGCTCTTGATCTTGCTACTTGATCTTGTTCCTTGCTACTTGATCTTGATCCTTGCTTCTTGCTCCTTGATCTTCCTTGTTCCTTGATCTTCTTGCTACTTGATCTACCTTGTTCATTGCATCTTGCTACTTGATCTTGATCCTTGTTCCTTGCTACTTCATTCCCGTGCTCCCTGTTGCTTGCTCTTGAACTTGCTACTTGCTCTGCTCCGTGTTCCTTGCTCCGTCGGTGATCCTTGCTTGCTTTTGCAAATGATTGGACCCAATCCTCCCTGGGCTACTCCAGAAGGCCTGCAAGCATGCCCCAGGCATTCTGTGCGGCCTGGAATGGATGAGCTATGGGACCATTTCTTGGAGTGGAGGTTGCGCCACAGTCCCACCAAGGAGCTTACAATGGAGTTGATCAACTTCATTCTGGAGCGATTTGATTGTGGTCATGAGCCACTGATGGAAATTAATCCATCTGAATGTTATAGGAGACTTGCAATGAGGGGAATTCTTGAACCCCCTCCTTATCTGGACGAGATGCTACAGCAATTGAGGCCTCTTCTTCGTGCTAGATATTTAGCACACTCTCTGGATGCATACATATCAGAGTTCATTCATGAAATTAACCGGGGACAGATGTATGGCCTTATTAGGATGTACTACAACGAGTACAACGGTTTTGTGGAGTTGGGTCCGCTCTTCTTCCGTGAGTATCATCCTGTGGAATTACTTTTTCTAATGACTAGGTACCCCATATGGTGGGAAGAATCAGGCTGGGAGGAGCGTGAGCTCTTGACTCCTAACCCAGATGCGTGGGTTAGACCTCGCAGGCCAAGGGAAAGGGGAAGGGGAAGGGGTTAGGAACCTGGGGGAAGGTTACTAGGGACATACATAGTTCATACTTCGGTCTCTATTGTGTTTGGAAGTTGGTATATGATACCGTATTATTATGTTCTCTAAATATTCATGTATGTATGATAAACGGGTACTGCACATGTATACAACCCCTGCATAAGGTCTATGATACAGGGTACTGTACACGTGTATACAACCCCTGCATAAGGTCTATACAACCCCCATAATAAAAAAATTCCAATTTACTAAAAATTTTCCCATTATAATGAAATTGTGCTTTATTCGGACTGAAAATGCAACCAGTATACAGCATTCTACATGAGTCAATCTCTCCCACGGCTTCCTCCATGGCAACCCTGTCAAAAGCTTTTGCAAAGTCGACAAAGCAACAATACAGATTGTGTGGTATCTGTTGTCTTCTATTAAGGCCTCCGAGGCGAAAATATGATCAATGGTGGAGTGTCAGAGTAAAACCTACCTGTGTGAGGGCTCGGACCTCTATTTCCTCTATCCATTCTGTCAATTGATGCTCCAATCCAGCCAACAGTTGTGCAAAAACAATGATCGTGCGACCGTTGGATGGACAGTGAGAATCTCCTGCCTTATAGATGGGAACTACTCTGTTGCTGGTTCACTATGGGGGAAAGCATTCCTGAAGTGCCCTAGCCCGGTTAGGAGGGGAACGATCTGTGGCCTTGCCCACTTAAGCAGCTCTATCTGCATCCCGTCCAGATCTACAACCTTGCCATTGGCGGGATGCTGCAAGCCTTGAGCAAACCCCCTCCTCCCCATACCCCACCCCCAATGATTACTAGTGGTGGATCCATCTGTGGGGATACCTCAAGTCTAATTTCGAGTGGATCATAGGATTGAATTAGGTATTGTACCCATTATTCAAAAGAGATGTTCCTTGTAGAGGCTTCTGTAGTATCCTTCTCCAGAATGTCTTGGGGTGACGATCAAGGAGGTAAAACATTTCCTGTTGATGCCTCTCAATGTACTGGGCCTTCTTGCATTTCATGAAATGTGCCACTGGAAATAGGCAGAGAACAAGCAACTGAGGCTGAGGATCTGCCAGCAAAATTCGAAGTAGACAAGCTTGTATGATTACCAACACTGCAGAAACAAGAGTGGTTTGCACATATTGAATATGAGTAGAGGTCAGAATTGGGGCAATTGCCTGCGCCATTGTATTAGCATAAAAAATAGACGGAACAATGGGGCTGACCATATCTTGTCTTTGAGAAGCAGAACTGGTTGTGGCAACAATTGTACTTTCTGAATTAGAAGTAACCAGACCACGAGTTGGGCTTCCAAACCTATTAGTATCTGCTATATTTGTGTTGCATTGAATAATAGAAGTTTGTGCAGATGTATTTCTTTCAAGTTGGTCCGATAAATCCAAAAGAGCTTCATCTGTAATCTGTAGATCAGGAATTGGGTCACTAGTAGAATCACGAATTACCTGAGCTATTTGATTTTCTGAAATTCCTGGTAATAGCGGGTGGCCTGCATCAATCCATGCCTTCCAGAGTAAGTTGGCACTTCCGTCATATGCACGATTAGTCCATACATCTTGCTCTTCTCTATAACCTTGCTCATTTGCAAAAGCTAGAATCTGAGGAAAAATAACATTTCTAATCGTATCTTCAATGACTGGTGGAGTGATGTTTGAATCTCTAATCTGCACAGAAGAAGAAGTGTGTTTAGAGCGCCTTAAATGTGAGAGAGTATGGTCAATGAAAGGAGATAACAAATTTGATTGTCCTTTTCTTCTCAAGGCGTATTCTCGTGTTGGATCGATTGAGTTCGATGTAGACACTTATTCGTCTTCCATGTTGCTTGCTCCAATATTCTCCCTAGCTCTCCCTTCTTCTCGATCTACATCTTTTCCCCTTTGGGGGGCTATAGATGTGATAGACGTTGCGAAAAGATTAGGTTTTAGCTCTAAGATGATTAAAGCGCGAGTAGATGGGAGGAATATCGGAAAATGATAGAAGGAGTAGCAACAAAAATTTAGAAACTTAGAAACAATTGGAAACAAGAGAAAGATTAGGTGTGCCACTGGAAATAGGCAGAGAACAAGCAACTGAGGCTGAGGATCTGCCAGCAAAATCCGAAGTAGACAAGCTTGTATGATTACCAACAATGCAGAAATATCCAAGAGTGGTTTGCCCAGATTGAATATGAGTAGAGGTCGGAATTGGGGCTGTTGCCTGCGCCATTGTATTAGCATAAAAAATAGACGGAACAATGGGCTGACCATATCTTGTCTTTGAGAAGCAGAACTGGTTGTGGCAACAATTGTACTTTCTGAATTAGAAGTAACTAAACCACGAGTTGGGCTTCCAAAACTATTAGTATCTGCTGTATTTGTGTTGCATTGAATAAAATAGAAGTTTGTGCAGATGTATTTCTTTCAAGTTGGTCCGCTAAATCCAAAAGAGCTTAATCTGTAATCTGTAGATCAGGAATTGGTTCATTAGCAGAATCGAGCTACGGTATTGTCTAATCGCTTGTACTTGCAAAGCAGGATTGGTGACTTGTCGAAACAAGCATTTTAGTTCCTTACATTCAGTATCAAACCACGAATCTGAGGAAATCTTGCCCTGTGGGCGGGATCTCCCAAAGCATCTCTCGGCAATAGTGAGAAGTACAGTGATTAATTGGCCAGTTTTGTAGCCACCTTCTTGGTTCTCCTGTCGACATGTGAAGCCAGAGGATGATGGCCACTGTTTGAGGCCATTGCAGATAATAAGGTCAAAGATACTGCATATCTAAAGCAACTGCGAGCCATAGCGTGTGACTGGATATGCTCAGTTATCCATTGTACATGGCCAGGAATCTTCTGTTGGATGAGACTATAATGTGTCCTCAGCCAGGGGGTCAAACTTCATCAAATGCTCTATTCCAATGCGTGCGTTGAAGTCTCCAACTAGCATCACATGCCCCAGTTGTTTGTATCGTTGTATATCATCATATAGATCGACATATAGGTCCAGCCTATCTACGTCTAAGTGGTTGTAATAGAAGTTTGAATCACTATGCAGGAAGTAACAAGATGCCACAAAAGAGGGTCTCCACGGCGATTCTGCACTGGCATCCACATGTAACGATTATATATGTCCGTCTTGTGGAGGGTGATTGAAGTTGCCAAGCCAGTTCGATAGTAGCAGGCTATGCCACCATGTCCTCGCTTGCCTGTGATTGCACAGTAGATTCAATATCCTATGACTATCCCAGGTTTCCATAAAGAAGATGACATTCATATCCCTGGCGCTATGGAGTTCAAAGTATCTCCCTTCTGCCATGGAAAGCCCCGACAATTCCAGGAGACTATATGCAAGTATGCAAAGCATCAAAGTTTTCCTGGGTAAGATAACTTCCTACATGATAAATTGATTCATGATCTCCAGTGAAAAGGATATCTAGAATAAGATGGCAGGATAATAAATAGACTCCATTAAGATGGTCGCGGTAAGAGTAACCTGCAATTAAAACTGTACCTCAGTCAGTAGCATGATTATTAGACATTCAATATCGTAGCACTAAGAAGATGCTTTGACTGAAGATTTGTTAGCTTAAATCCACATATGTTGTTTCGCAAGACAGGCGCCATTTTTTTGTCGAATGGCTTCAATCACTTCATATCTATAGATCCTCTAGGCACATCTATGACATAGAATACAATCACAACATTATCTCCCTGTGTAGTGACATCTTCTTTGGCTATTGACAGTCCATTCTCCTGAAAAAGCTTGTCATGTCTGATAAAGGCCCTAGCCTGTTTTAAGTGCATAGTTTCAGCCTCACACCTTGAAGTTGCATAGAAGTTAGAGCAAGGTACATGGTGAAAAGCACGTATGTAATATGTTAGTTAACATGGAAACGTGTGATATGAAAATGGAACAACCTGCGGAGCACAACTCTCATCAGCAGCTTTCAAGCATTTATTTACCCGCTCCTGCTCCAACTGTGATGTGTGAATGATGAGTATGCGAGTAGAATATTCCTATAATGCACAAAGGTCAGTTGTTGGCTGGCAACGTAGGACAATCATTGTAGCACATTTGGGATTGTTACACAAAGGCATAGAGGCTATTGAGTACAAGGTTTTCCAAAACAAGAAACGAATGAAGGACATTGTGATGAGGATATTCTTCATCACAAAAAGAAAACATGGAATAATAATTGCAGAGTAGTAGATTCTTCAGTCCACTGGGGGTAGATTCTAAACTAAGAGCATATTCTTCATTACAAGAACATGAAAGAGAGTCCATAGGCATGGCAATGGAATCAAAATGCAACAAGCAGGAAAAAAAAGACCAAAATTGGAAGAATAATGAAACGGAAGCACGTACCTGATAGGCATATGGGCCCTCACAACAAATTGCAGCATAAAAGACCATATATTGGAGGTCTGTCAAGATGCAAACAACATTAATGAGAAGCTTAGGACGGTCTTTACTCTGTACACTAACAAGAAAGTAAGCTTTTTCAACAAACTTATAGACACTGACAAAAGGTTCCTTCTTAGATCAAAATCACCATGGCCACAGTTCTCATAGTCACAGTCTGCAAATATAAGATGGAAAAAATCTATGGAGAAATCTCATCGGATAATCAAGCAGTCCCACGTCTTAAAGCTAGATACGAATATAGAATGGACTCCTCCTCAATTTCGTATTGTTGTATACCTATCTACAACTGAGCAGAATAACTTTTGAGCGAAAAATGCAAAAAGTTCAAATCAGCCCAAAGCCAAAAAGGATCAAAGCAGAGTTAGAAGCTTTCATTGAGCCTCATCAGCAGGCCGACAAAAGGCAAGGCAATGTATTCATCCTTTAAAAACAAAGTAGGGCGATGTAGACCTAATCAAACGCAACATTTGGCTTCATAAATCTACTTTTCCTAGGATAAATGGACTAAACCAACTGTAGTTTACTTCCTTTTTCCTAAAGTACCTGCAACCATTTAGCAAAACTAAGGCCGATATGGCTTTAGATTGATGTAGACATCTTAAAATTGCACAAAATGGTGCATCTCCAGTTAGACAAGCCTGCTAAACACTCAATTACATAGTAAAGATAGACATAATATGTTTTATGCTTTTAAGATCACTAGGCACGGCCACATGACCTCTTTCTAGATACACCCCTCCCCCTTTTCCAAATTTTAGGGTGGAGGCTCTCCACAAGTTTCCTGGAAGAAATCCCTGACGACGACGCGGAGAGCGGAGGCAGTCGCGAGCGGCGGCGGTGCCAGGGATTTCTTCCAGGGAATTTCTTGCGAGTGGAGTTTCCCGCCATCTTCAAGACCTGAGAATTTCCTCACCATCGCTTTCTTGCACAAGCGAATGGTATCTGATCCGAATGAGTCGACCTTCAAGCTTTAGTTTGATCCATCTTCCATTGCATTTGGTCTAGTTTTGGAAGTTCTTGGATCTGATGGACATGGACTGCAAAAAATTCTAGAGGCTTTCAACGAGCAAATCATTCTTAGATCGAACAAATCATTCTTAGATCTGAGCAAATCATTCTAAGTGTTGAATACTTGCTACAGATCCGAGTGAGCTTACAGATCGAAACAAATATAGAGTTTCCTTCCTAATTCTTTTTCCTATATTGCGGTGCAAACAATTTTGTTACTAGCGGCGCCACTAAAGCACCGCCCAAACCGTGCACCCAAAAGTTACCTAAAAAACAAACAGCCTGAAACCTTAGAAAATTCTCAGGTCTTGAAGATTACGTTAACATTTTGGAGGCCACCTCCTTTCCCGTATGGGAAATGTATATAGAGGGGGTATTAAAACCTCACATGTGGCCGTGTCTACTTGTGTGTTGTGTTAATCATTCATCCTCTTGCTTTTGCTATTGTTTAATATGGAATAAAATAACGGCTAAGGTTAGCCAAATGGCTATTTTGTAGCAGTTTTGCCAAGAAAAACGGCTAAAGTAAATGGAAAAAATGCCCCAAAAAAAAAGAAATTTTTAGCCCAATTTTTTTGCCGCCCAAATGAGTTTTTAGGTTGAATAGCCAAACGTTTACCTCCAGACATATCCATCATGACATCGATTAGCTAAACCTAAGATAGAGTGGGTTTGAAAAAATGGATAGATTAGCTCGAAATTCAACATCAATGTATGTACTAAGAAATTGCAAATAGGGTTTATATTTTTCTTTTTCTTTTCACTTTCTTTCTTGTTCCAAGTACAAAGTTGATGCATTAGAGGAAAAGGAAGAATGTAGTCCCTTTTTTTTTAGGTTTTTGAATATGTTCATGTATGTCTTGATTTATGTATTTACAATAAATTCAATGTATTTGCCAAAATGCTTGGATCTTTTTAAATTACTATCGCGTGATGGCTAATATGTGCCTTTCCATTTTGTGAAAGTTTAGCCAAAAGCAAGAAACTATGATGGAGAAAAACCATTTAGTTTAGCCAAGTGTTAGAAACTTCCAGCCCCAATTTGAAGGTAGTTTAGCTAAACCTATTTTGGCTACACTAAAATATAGGAGCAGTAATTTATTCCATGTTGTTTAATACTTTCCTCTTCCATGATAATGCATCTATGGCCCTTTTTCCATAAAGTCACATATTTTATCAAATGATGTTTGGCCACCTATTGTCTTAAAAAAAAATCATTTTTCCACTATGAAAATAAGACATGTCTTATTTAGGTTGGAATAGGTTTGGATTGTAAATGGAGTCTTATTTTATTCCGGGGGAGCCTTTTCATGGTTTTCCACTAATATTTTTGTGGTGTCCTATTTTATGACTACCATGCAGTGAAAAAACAAGTTTAAATTCGTGCGTCTCATTGGAGTCACAAATGAAAACACAGGTGTCTGGTAAAAACATGGTCTCCCTTTGGCATTTCTTGCAGGCTAATACAACATATTCTTATCTTTGGCGGAACGGCATACTTTGGCGCTTATTTTGGCGGTTACCCAGAAATAGGCTGGACCTGAACGATGTCCCTCAAAAGGGCATCCCGTAAGGGAGCAGAACCGTTGGAGGACGAAGAAGATCTGATTCACCTGATTCGGACTCTCACGGCTGAATTGAAGGCAACAAGAGATGATATGAAACAGATTACAGATGAATTGAAAGCTGCAAGAGAAGAGATCCGAAATGTCCAGGGGGAGGTAAAGACAGTGAAGGATGAATTACAGATGATCAAAAGCAGCATAAAGGATGTGCAATCAGGATTGGATGAAGTAAAGGAGACACTGGATGAAGATTGCTCTCAATCTGAAGCTGAACCTGAAAACCATGAACATATAATAGCACAGATCACTTCAAACTTAGAGAATAAGGTTACATCCCTATTTGCACAAGGGCAGGAGAGGCTATCTGAGCAAGAAGCTGCAAGGGCGAAGAACATTCTTATTGCTGATCTAAAGGAAGAAGAAGGTGAGAACATAAACGATACTGTTGATATGTTTTTTAAAGAATGCATGCATTTGGTAGATCCAGGAGTTTTGTATTGCAGGAGACTTGGCAAAAAGATAGAGGGCAGAAATAGACTGATATTGCTGAAATTTGGATCAATTGAAGCAAGAACAAGGGTAATGCAACACAGAGGTCATCTCAAAGGGCAAAAGCTATGGTTAAATGATGATTTAACGCTGCAGCAACAAAAAGAACGCAGACAGCTCTTAGATGAAGTTAGCAAATTGAAAGATGAGGGGAAAATGCATATATTGTTAATAACAGATTGGTCGTGCGTAACCGGGCATAGGGAAACGATGCCTCCAAGCTTCTAATTTGGAATGTCCATGGGTTAAATGAGAATACCATCATTAGCAATGATGCTCTGTTTCAAAATTATGATATACTGGCTTTCTTAGAGACATGGGAATCAGAGACCAGCAGGTTATTGGCAATCCCTGGATTTGATATTATTGATTCAGTTTGGAATCCTATTGGAAACAGCAGAAGGGGATGGGGCGGGATAGCTTGCTATGCAAAGAAAAGCATTGTAAAATCTGTCACAATGGAGAAGAAAGATGAATATGCGCAGTATGCTTGGCTGAAAATTCACACAAGCAAGGCAGATATATACCTTGCAGTTGCTTATTTTGCGCCACTAGGTCCACAACCTGCTACTGTCTATTCAAAAAAAGGTTTGAGTGCTGATGATCCCTTTCTTCACTTAGCCTCTGATGTTTTGAAATATCAGCAAAAAGGACCGGTTTTCATAACGGGTGACTTAAATGGCAGAATCAGTAACATGCAAGCCACGTTGCTGTCAAGAGAAGGCAAAGACTTGTGGTTAAATGAGTTAACTGCGAAACATGATGCTTGGTCAAGAACGTCCGTAGACTGCATGCATAATAAGCTGGAAAGGCATGTTCTTGCATTATGCGAATCATTTAATATGATAATTTATAACGGCCTTCAGAAATATCCTGGCTCTGGAGGACTTACATGTTTTCAGCCCAATGGTTGTAGCACCGTTGATTTGTTAATTGGTGAACCAGGCAATATACATCTCATATCAGGATTTAGTGTGATGGACAGGATTCCAGACTCAGACCATGCACCCTTGCACATTTGCTTGGATATAAAATGTAATAGAAATACGCCACCAGTGCTGCCACAACCGAAATTAAGGGTGAGCTATAAATTAGCATCCGAGTATGAAGACAGATTGACGCAAAAACTGGAAAACATAAAATGGGATGGCAGCCAAGAAAGAAAAATATGCGATTCAAAGATTTGATATAGGATGTTGCATCCTCTGTTTTTGGATATACCAATCCACAGGGAAAAAGGAAAAGAGATAGTAAATGGTTTGATAGAGAATGCTTTGACACAAAGAGGACATTTAAACAGAGTAAAGGGGTACAAGATCTGAAACATTATAAGAATATAGTAAAAAGAAAGAAAAGAGAATGGTTACGGCAGCATCAAGAGACGGTCATGAATGAACAGGAGATAGACCCAAAAAAGTTTTTCAACAGATGCAAAAAACATACGGGCATGGGTAATATACAAAGAGATGATCTCTTTAATCTGGTAAAGGCCTTATATCAGACTATCCATGTAGAGGGCTTTACACGTAGTGGTGAGACATCATTGCTTTTTACACGCACAGATGTTTCTGATGCGCTTAGAAACATGGCAAATGGCCGAGCATGTGATTCAAATGGGTTGACAATTGAGCTTCTAAAATGGGGAGGATCCAAGTTACATGAAATTCTTGCTGACCTATGTAATGATGCCTTACAAAATGGATTTCCTGATACATGGTGCTTAAATAGGATTGTGCCTATTCATAAAGCTGGTAGCAGAGATGATGTGCGGAATTATCGGACTATTTTGGTAAGCAATGTATTCGCTAAATTATTTGCATCTATGCTAGAACGGAAACTATCTCTATGGGCAGATGAAAATGATACTCGGGCCTTTAGTCAAGCAGGTTTTAGAACTGACCACTCCACCTTGGACCATCCGGGTTACACCGCTGGCGTATTGTCCGAAAGTGCAAAGGGTCTTTGGTAACAAAAGATATCTTGCCTTTATAGATCTCACTAAGGCTTTTGATACAGTCAAGAGGAAGGATCTTGCATGCAGATTGGAAATGCTACAAGTTCCAGAGGAACTTCATCATGCAGTTGCGTGCTTATATGACAGGGTGTTAGTAGAACTATCTTTCCCATTTACAAGGCCAGAAAAGGTGCAGAATACGATTGGGGTAAAACAAGGTTGTCCCTGTTCGCCAACTCTTTTTGGGTTGTTCATAGATGAACTAGAAAATTGGATGATGAGACTCGGAGGGCTGGGAGTCCATTTGGGAAGATATGCTTTGCAGCTTCTGCTTTTTGCTGATGATATTATATTAATCTCAAAGAACCCAGCTGGACTGCAACGTCATTTAGATGTATTATGTGGCTTTTGTGAAGAAAAAAGCATGAGGGTAAATCCCGATAAATCAAAGATAATGATACTAGGAGGTCGGGATACCACAATTTTTTACATAGGTGGTGTTCCGCTTGAACAGGTTACGAATTACAAATATTTAGGAATCGAAGTGTCAAATAACTATAAGTGGACATTGGCAGCCGTAAACGTGCATCGAGGTGGTCTCGAGCATTTTTATTATGATGAATCGGATTGTAAAACTAACAACTTTGAACATTGGCGACTAAAGAAGCTCTTTTTTGGGATACAAGTTAAAACAGTGATTCTTTATGGAAGCCCGGTTTGGGGGCCAGGTTTGTCTTTAAAGGGGTGGAGCGATATAGAGAAGATACAAAAAAGATTCTTGATTGGTGAATTGGGAGTCAAGGTGCAAACTCCTTATTGCATGATGTTGGCTGAAACAGGTCTACTACCTCTTGAAGTAGAGGCATTGTGCAGAACCATTTCATTTGTTAACAGGGTTCTAGATATGGACACTGAACGGTTACCTTACCAAGCCCTTATGCATAGCACAAACGGCTGGTATGCTGATGTTAAGAGATGGGCAAGGAAATGGCTTGATGATGACAATTGGCTGCTATCCCGAAAATTTGAAGAGATACATGATTATGTGGCTGCACGGGTAATTCGTAAGCTTTGGCGAGTAGAGGATGATAAGGATGTGAAAAAAAAGTTTTATTTGGCTAATTTAAATGATCTGGCAGAGTATAAAGAGCAGTCTTATCTACTCTCATGTATCAGCAGGAAGAAACGCATGCTTATTTCGCAAATGAGATTGTCATCTCATAACTTGCGAATTGAGACTGGTAGGTGGGATGAAACACCTCATAATGAGCGGTTTTGTCCAAGTTGCTTAGAACCAGCTATTGAAGACGAAGAACACGCACCCTTGAAGCATATGCATTATAGCTTTAACACTTGGTGAACTCTTTCTTTTGCCTGCACATACCTTGTACTCATATTTTAGATATCTTTTGAAGGAAAGAGAAGACATAATTGAGCTTTTCACTCTTATGAGTAATTTTGATATTGAAGGCGCTCTGAATTAAGTGCCAAAGTATTTAGTATTAATTTGTATTCTTTGCCATAGAGGCCTGGGGGCCTAAATGGCTTGATCAATGAATAATAATAATTATTATTATTATTATTATTATTATTATTATTATTATTATTATTATTATTATTGTTGTTGGCTATTATTGTTGCATTGGCTTTTCTTGTTTTCTGTTTAGGTTGTTTCCTGACTGAGGTATCCTCGTACTGGCACTAGTATTTCTAGCACTGGCATCTAGAGAGGAATGCAATCCTGATCTGCTAAGCACCATGTTGTGGAAATTGTGTAACAAAACGAGAATACCTGCATTTGTTCATGCTGTTGAGACAATTCAATAACTGAGGGGGGCATTCAGTCGCATGCATTGAACCTAGGCGTGCACTTGATAAAACTCTCCCATCATTACCGCTGTGTGAATCACAGGGCACAGTTTGTGACAGAAAGTGACGTTGGATGGGGATATGCTACAGGAGGCATATGTTGCATCAACTTTAGAACCCAGCTGCGCACTTGTTGGACAGTTCCCTAAAGAACCTCGACCAAAGTGACCAAAGTTTCCAATCCTGATCTAGCACTGGCATCTAGAGAGGAATGCAATCCTGATCTGCTAAGCACCATGTTGTGGAAATTGTGTAACAAAACGAGAATACCTGCATTTGTTCATGCTGTTGAGACAATTCAATAACTGAGGGGGGCATTCAGTCGCATGCATTGAACCTAGGCGTGCACTTGATAAAACTCTCCCATCATTACCGCTGTGTGAATCACAGGGCACAGTTTGTGACAGAAAGTGACGTTGGATGGGGATATGCTACAGGAGGCATATGTTGCATCAACTTTAGAACCCAGCTGCGCACTTGTTGGACAGTTCCCTAAAGAACCTCGACCAAAGTGACCAAAGTTTCCAATCCTGATCTAGCACTGGCATCTAGAGAGGAATGCAATCCTGATCTGCTAAGCACCATGTTGTGGAAATTGTGTAACAAAACGAGAATACCTGCATTTGTTCATGCTGTTGAGACAATTCAATAACTGAGGGGGGCATTCAGTCGCATGCATTGAACCTAGGCGTGCACTTGATAAAACTCTCCCATCATTACCGCTGTGTGAATCACAGGGCACAGTTTGTGACAGAAAGTGACGTTGGATGGGGATATGCTACAGGAGGCATATGTTGCATCAACTTTAGAACCCAGCTGCGCACTTGTTGGACAGTTCCCTAAAGAACCTCGACCAAAGTGACCAAAGTTTCCAATTTGACTATAAAGGACAGTGAAATAAGGACAGTGAGACACACATGTTGCCAGATTGCCCACATCAAGGACAATTAAGGAGCTTTTCTTGTTCAATCATAAAAATGTATGGCCTTTTCATATTTATTAAGAGATAGACTATGAAAGAACATGATCATTGGCATTTGCAACAATCTTATCCATGAATCTCAGTATCCATATAGTTTCTCATTTCGCTGTGTGGTCATTCAACCCATTAAATGGGAAAAAGAGAGTTACACGTTATAGTAAGAATCGATGATGGCATCTGCAAGATAGTCACATTTTGCAAGGGACAACCCTGCTAAGGAAATCCGTCCATCTTTGGTCATGTAAACATGCCACTTATTTGTCATGTTATCACTCTGCAAAAAAAGGACAGACATAAAGTGTCAAATACAGAATTAAGAGGTAATATCCAAGGAGAGCAGAAAGGGATAACACATACCTGATTTTTATTAAGACCAGTGAAGGAAAACATGCCAATCTGCTTTAAGACAAACGACCAGTCTTTGCCACTCTGATCCTTTATCGACAGTGCTTCAAACAGCCGTTGTCTCACTGCTTTAATTCTCCCTGCCATCAGCTCCATTTCTGATCTCCACTCATTGAAAAGAATTGGATCCCCAACCACATTTGCCACAATCCGGGCACCATGGACTGGAGGATTTGAGTACATAGGTCTAGCAAGCCTTTTCAATTGACTCTTTACCCTGAAGGAAAAGAAAATAATTACCATCCTCATTGCTTATTATAGAGCAAGGGTAAAAATGATCTAGTCATTTCCTCTTTCGCCTCCATGGCACTGTCATGCCACCATTACCTCATAACATCATTACCCTAAATGATGGCTATTTATGAGATATTATTTGGCATAAGGATTTCCTTCTCCAAAACAAAATTAGGCATGGCATAACAATGTACTTATGGCTCTCTCTAGCTCTCTGACACACATTAGAGAACTAAGCAAATTAGAGGACTTTTTAGTAATCCCAAATTAATGACTTTTGATGGTTGGCTGTATTTTGAACATTCATGTGGCACAGAAGTGGTAACAGGCACCAAATGTTTAGCACCTAATGTTGCTTATGGATGTCCGGTATATCCAAGATCTTGCATGCTAGAGCTCAAGAACCACTACAAAGATAAGTACTAACTGGATTATTACAAACCTGTTTGCGATATCAGAAGAAGACGCTAGGACATTGATGGCACCGATGCGCTCAGCATATAATCCAAGATTTTTACTATATGACTGTGCAACGAAGATTTCCATGCCACGGGCAACAAATTTACGCACAGAACTAGCATCTTCATCCAAGCTACCACTTGCAAACCCCTGGAAACAAGTAAAACAACCATAATTCTGTAGATTAGCTAAGAACCAAAACATGGAACTAACAATGTATTGGCATTCTCATCTCATGAATGACCACGCAAATTCAACTGCAGACTAATCTAATTGCATCAGCACCTACTTGGTAAGCAACATCGAAAAATGCCATGTGTCCCTTCTCTTCAATTGCATCGGCAATAACATCCCACTGGTCTGGAGTTGGATCAATACCAGTAGGATTATGTGCACAACCATGTAGCAAGATGATAGATCCCTCTGGTGCAGCCTGCCTCAGGCACCAAGTGCCAAGATAAACAACATTATAGTACAAGTACACAAAATATCTAATGGAAGCCACAAATGCACCTCAAACAATGAAAATTATTAAAAAAGAAAGGGGGGGGAAAGGGGGGGTTACCTTAATATCTTCCATCATTCCTTTGAAGTCTAGACCCACAGTTTTAGGATCAAAATATCTATATTCTGACCATGGCACCCCAGCATCATTTAAGATATTTTTATGATTGCCTGTGTGTACCATTTCATAAGGACAAGGAGTGCCATTTTCAGAAAATCAAATTTGACTGAGGCTCACCCCAAGTTGGTGATGAAATAAGAACCTTGACACCGGGAAAGTAACGTTGGATAAAAGCAGCCCCTAAACGTAAAGAACCTGTTCCAGAGAGACCTTGAACAGTTGCAACCTGCCAAAAGTGGTCTATTTTAGCATCTAATTCTATCTATTATCTATTATCTGGCATGTAGTTCTATCTATTATCTGGAAAACCCAAAAGCCGAGATTACCCGTCCTTGATGAATAGCTGGATTTTCAGCTCCAAGAAGAAGCTCAACTGTAGCCTTGTTAAAAGCTGCGAGCCCTTCTATTGGAAGATACTATACACAACATTTTTGAATTATCAGGATATCTCAGGTGATCATATGAGTACATATCACAAACATGAAGAAAAGCTCTACCTCTTTATTCTCATTTCTCTCTAGCATAAGAGCTTCAGCCTACATAGAAAAATAACAGCATTAGCTCAGAATAAGAGGTCGTGGCCAATCTCAGTTACAGATTATGCTACCACAAGATACCTTTTTGACAACATTAAGTACATAAGGTTGTAATTCTTCAGTTCGGTAAGCCCCGACACCAAGATTAAGCTTCAAAGCATTAGTATCTGCTTTAAATGCTTCAGAAACCCCCAAGATAGGATCAGGTGGGGCCATGGAAACATTTTCAAACCGTGAAACTTCTGCTGCTATTGTCATTGTAAGTCGAGATGATGATGAAGCCTACAAGAAGCAATATAGAAACATTTCTCATCCTGAACCACCGAGCACAAACAAGTACAAAATGCAAAAAAGGCTACCACCGTGTAACATTTGAAATTGAAAAGAAATTATTCATCCACACTTCTAGCCACGGCCTGACCGTTGGAACTTATATGACCACACAAGCTCTTCGAAGGACTCGGACAATTGTGAAAAACAAAAAAACCACTTCTCTTATGATGCCCATTCTAAAATACTTACAAACTTAACTTTCTTTATGAAGAATGATTAAATCACACTCTATCAGAAGATTGGTGGAAAATTTAGGAGGTTCGCCTGCATGCGCACAAGGAAAACGATAAAGTAGCCCACCTTAAGGAACGGCATTGCAAGTTCCTCCTTATGAAATGGAGAGCCAGCCGTTCGGAGACCAACAACATGCTTTCTGAAATGCAATCTCTGTCCAGAAACGTCCTGTCAACAAAGGCCAAACTATTAATGAAATTCTGTACGATGAAAGCAGATCAACACAAGTTCTTCCTTCTAGCTGCAAGTCGATAAAATTATGCAATGCTTCCACAATCCATAAGTAAGTTTCCAATCGTATTTTGCTGAGAGAAGAATAAATGAACGGGAGGCACCAACCCGGGAAGCACAAACATGGTGTGCCGCAGCCTGGGAAGCCAAACCCGCCGCCGCGCTCGATGCAGCCATTTCCAGAACTGCAGTGCAGATTAGTGGGTGCGAACTGAAGAACTACTCTTTAAGTGTTGGATGTGTATGGTTAAACTGTCCTCAATGAGTGGCCGAAATGATCCCCACCGCATGCAACATGCATTTGCTTTAATCTTCACCCTTGGCAGCAGACACCACTTTAGAATTATTTGTAGCATCCAGGGCTTTTGTTAAATAGTGGACAATGCACATACACTTGTTTATTATAACATGGCAGGTAGCTTCATAGAAGAAGATGGAACTTCGTGGTAAAATAACAAGGCTCCTCGTTTAATTGGCCATTGGAATGCTCTCTCATGAAATGATCAACAAAATGGAAATTGGACAACTCTGGTGATGCCATGTAGCAATCTTTAACAGTCCGGAATTGAAGTTGGGCGAGCTATTCTGTAGATCCAACGAAGAAGCCTAGCATCCGTTGACAAAAGGGTAACACAGGAGGTAAACTTTTTGGATTCCTTGGCTCCCGATTTCCATTTTGTAGCGGAAGGAAAGCATGGGCTCCCTTGACACAACAGCGGTAGGGGCCCGAGACCGGGGGCAGCCGGAGCGGGTCTGCACCCTTTCCGCAATAGCGGGGAGAACCGCTCCCGGCTGCCGCGGATCGCGGGCCCCTATCGTTGTTGCGGAAAGGGAGCCCCTGCTTTCCTTCTGCTATATATCAAATCACATGGACTAACGTACATTCATCCCAAACGTCAAAAACTCACAACCATAGAAGATCCAATTAACTAACTATAGATTCACCATGCTGGGTGGAATATATGCAAGATTCCATGTGAAGACGAGCTATAGAGTAGCAAGACGCTTAAGCAAGAGGAGCAGTCAGGCCAAAGTGATAAGTGACATTAGTAAAGATATGTGTAGACAAGGCATGTCTGATAATGGGATCTTGTAGGCCTATGATGGCCGATACAAACACAGAAGGTGTTATACAAACTTAAGAACGAGCAAATAAAAAATAATCTCACCTTATATTATATTCCGAAACTCCTGCTATACACCTTTAAATATTAAGTTGTCACAACGATAACCTGCGGCTTTAAATAAAAACCCTTAATTATCTAATTTTCCTTTTTTAATTAAAAAACAACATTAAAAAAACGATGATTAAAACCAAGGTTAGTTGCACATTCTTGTAAAGGAAAACATGATGAGAATTTACAACAAGCCTAAATCAAACTCCAGATGAACCCGGGAGCATTGGAGCATCTTGTCGATTCCATTAATACATTTTGTTGTAGCATTTTATCCTTTATAATTTCAATACTCACTATCGACCACATTTTCACCCATACAAGAGAATAAGCAATCTAAGTCACTAATTTCATCATTTATTTGCTTAAAATTGCATTTTCAAATTTTTTAGATTTTGATAAAATAAGTGACGGTAGTTGTTGATGAAATCGCGTCATCTATATCGTCACTTGTAGCATCACCAATAACAACAGTTGTTGTATCATATTTTA
Source organism: Isoetes taiwanensis (assembly GCA_021234155.1). Classification (NCBI taxonomy): domain Eukaryota; kingdom Viridiplantae; phylum Streptophyta; class Lycopodiopsida; order Isoetales; family Isoetaceae; genus Isoetes; species Isoetes taiwanensis. Next base: position 21,756,955 of record JAJEKV010000005.1, read on the forward strand.
TAGCATTGTAGTGGCATAATAGTATCATTTGTAGCATTATCTATAGCTGCAGTTATAATATCATGCATTTTATCCTTGTGATGCTATAATAGTGTTAGGTATAGGGTCACATGTATTGGTATAATTAAGCCATTCATAACGTCACCACGAACGTCATCCCTTGTATCATCCTTTCTAACATGATGTGGCATCATTGACAATACCACATATAATATCACGTGGAGGTTATGATTGTATCATTATCAACGTCAAGTATAATATCACATATAGTTACAAATTAGACGGTTCTTAATTTCACGTTTTTCACCACCTAATTAACTATCTATAAGGCCAATTTTTATTTATCCCTAAGCTTATAATGTAAGGTTATAATATCAATCCACCACCTAATTAACTATCTATAAGGCCAATTTTATTTTGTCCTTAAGCTTATAGTGTAAGATTATAATATCAATCGTAGTATCATAAATCACCTAGGATTTCACCCAGTAACCTAGGAACAAAAGTGGATTATGCTATCAATTCAAGAAAATGAGAAAGATTAACAAAGAAGCTGTTGTCTGCATCTTTTTCAAATTTTCAGGCTTGATCCTGGTGTTGCAAAATATATTTTTTCAGATTTCCTTATGCTTGATCCTGGTGTTGTAGAACATCAATACTTCTTGGATATTTTTTCGGGAGAGCCAGCAAGGACAGCCCTCCAATTCCTTAAATTCGTGCCCTGCTTCTGCTCTGTGCACTGCTTCTGGATCTGTAGAATAAAGAAGATAAGATCAAGAACCAGATGAAAGGGAAAGAAGAGAGCTCTGATGCTTCATACTCTGCCTTGTTTTCTGTTGCTACCTTGCATACAAAAATCCGTTGCCTAGCATTCTGCCATAACCAGATCTCTGCTCAGCCAGATTTGGGGGAAAAAAAAAACCTATTATACCTTTCGCTAAAACCTAGAGCATGCCTTTTGCTAAAAGCTGGAGCCAAATCCTGACCATACCTTCCGGTTGTTTCATGACATAACCTTGCTGCCTGACCTACACAAGAAGGAAGGATGAGTAAACAAAGCTCTGTTTAATGCCATCAAGGAAGAAAGAAAAGAAGAAGCAGTTTATCTGTCTGCCATAACCATTGTGCCTTCATAATCTGCAAAAAATCGCAGAGAAAGACGAATTAGGCTGCTGCTTTCCGCCACATTCGTCCGCAGAAACTCAAAAGAAATCTGTTTTTGCATCTCTGTGCCGAACCTGCAAAGATTACGAAGAGAAAATAAAAATGCTCCATCTCGTATACCTTCTGCCATGGCTGCCTCGTGTCAATACTACCATGTTCCTTTTTCCTAATCTATTTTTTCCCCTTTTGTTTTCATTCTTGGTGTGTGTATTATAGCTTGGTGACCATCAGATGATGGCATCTTGCGTGGAATATGCCAGCCCGAAAGATCCCAGCCTCCTACTATGGGTCAGCATGGGGTCAAATTGATCTCATTTAACAATACCATGGGTTGGAGCAGTATTCAGCCACATTCTAGCCTGTATAATGCAGCAGCACATGAATACAATACGACAGCGCATGAATACAAACACAAGAGCAGATGAATACAACACGGCAAATGAAGCAAATTAACCACATCGACTCTATATACATTCATGAAATGACAAAATACAGAGATGGCTTACACAAAGGAGGAACATCACACGAAAGCAAGAGGACATAAACATGAACACATGAAGCTAGTTGCGCAGCACTCCAGAGCGAGCCTGCCTTATGACGGTATCCAATTGCCGGATCTCTTGTGTTGCAAGGCTCATGTGGGATCTAAGAGTATGAAGCTCAGATGTGGCCACTCCGAGATGCTCCTACGCAACACTGCTCATCGCAGTGTTAATTGCCAAGTAGAACCTGCAGAGTTGGCGCCTGAGAATGTGCATTGAAGCTGCCATCCTATGCATTTCTGCACCAATCTGAACCAGCTGCCTAACGAACTCCTCAGCACAGAACGTCTTCTCAAGCTCCGATGGATAGGCCTGTGCATCTGGATGGGGGGCATCAATGCTAGAACTGATGACGGAAGAATCTATGTGGAGCACAGGATGGCTTGCACCATCTTGGGCATTTGCATCCACTTCCATTTCAAACCTGCAACGAGAAACGCAATACATAAAGGAAACTGTACAATCACGCAACATCTAACAAGCCTAGCCAACAACCATAGTGTGATCTCCTATGTAGACTGAAATGTAATCAACATCGTGGTCAGGTATGACAAGCTCAGGGCTGAATGTAGGGTCACATAGGTCATGGAAATTCTCATCAAACTCATCAACAGGGACCGAGTCATCCCAATACCTCTGTCTGCCAGGCCCATTTTCGCGCGTAGCGTGAGTATGCTGAAGCAAGATAACAAAAAACTTACTCGCACATAGCGCGAGTTGATCATTGCAGAATAAGAAACAAAGTCACCTACGAGTTGTATTGTACCACTCTTGCAATTGTGTTCAAGTCTATTGTAGTCAGTGCAAGTTGAGGCGTGTAATGACTAAGGATTTGACATTGCCTGTAACTGAAATGATCCCTGTACTCCTTGGCATATTCATTTTCTCTATAAGCGCCTTCGCTGCCTCCACTGAATGCTATCCATCAATGACTGTAACACATCGTGTCGCTCTTCTTTAGGTCATCCCATGTCTTCCATGGGTATGGCTTGTCATTGACTGAGTCCCATGGTAGAACATCAGCTAGATTGGATACTGTGGTGGGAAATTCAATCATGGACTTTTGTATCCTCAGGGCATGTTTGGGATCAAAGATCCTAGATATGAAAGATGCTCTAGGAGATCTTATGAGCTTGTCAATGGTTATCCTTTTTGTTACGTCCAAACCAAGTGGATACCATTGCTTGAACTTCAGAAGCTTATCTACAGCATCAACCCTCGAGTTCTTTTCAGTCTGTTTCCTTCACTGGCTTTGGCAAAGATACTAGGACCAGAGTTTCTGACTCAAGTGCACCACCACTACCACCGAAACCAGATATGTAGAAACTTGAAGATAGTTTCTTCTGCAAACTTCTTCGGACTGCGAATACACCTTCACATACAGAACGAACTATATGGTGTGAGCCTTGAAGGGGCCAGCCATACTTTGTAACACCGTCTACTGTCCTATCTGGCCTGAATCCGTCTACACCTGCATTGTATTTGGAAATTCTGAGATTCTTCTTTACGATCTTCTCTATTATGAAGACACAGATCTGGTCATCAAGCTTCTCACATGAAAGGACCAACCCTACTTTTTTGAATGTCGTGTCGTTGTTCTCCCTCGAATGCAGGACCACATCATACTTTGAGCCTGACCTGCTCACAGTAACATACCATTCAGACCTCACAGGCAGAACTGCCTCTGGCAAGTCTTGACTCAGCTCGCATATTATGACTCTGTCGTCGTCAATTAGCTTAATGCCAAGAGTCTGATCTATCTCCCTTGTACTATCTTGCGGTCCTTCTTGGGTTTCTTTGAGGGTGCACTAGTTGATGTGACTAGTGATCTCTTGGAAGCTGTAAAACATATATCCAAGTTAGCCATTGCTGAAGGCTTTCTGTGTTTAGTAAGCAACGTGCACTAGCATCTCGTGCTTGGCGCAACAAGTCTATAAAGATTTATTGTGAGGGCAATTTTTCCAGATTCGAGAGTAGCGCGAGTCGAAGATCAACCTTACGCTTAAGATACTAAGAGAAATAGAATATGACTTCTAGCGTGAGAAGTCCAGATTCCATCTCTCTTAGTATCCTGGCGTAGGGTTGACCTTTGACTCGTGCTACGCGCGAATCTTAACCAGAATAACATAAGACAACATAGAAAGACATTAGACACTTCCATATCTTCTCACATGAATATACATTATAAGCATATATAGCTTATTATACCAAAGTTGAACCATAATATAAAACAATTTAAGTGGTCTATATAGATTTATTAGCCCTGCAATCTTTCCTGATTCGCACATAGAGCGAATAAAAGGACAACAGAAGGCTTAACATAGAAAAACAAGAAACAGAAAATCGTTAAGACAGGGAAGCGTAACACACTTCCCTGTCTTAGATGAATACAATTGAAGATTAAGATAATAGGAATTATAACACAGAATCCACCATATGAAATATAATATGACATAGCAGAAAACCCTAAACACAGAAACAAATAAAGAGCTTGGAATTGAAATTGAAGTATATTACATGACTAAGCTACAAACAAAGACAAGCCAAGAAACAGAGATATAGGGTAACAGAGATACTTCAATGAAGACAAAGTTAAGGAGATAATCTAATGAAATCAGAGTTGCAGAGTTACAGAGTCACAGAGTTTCTAAATCTATTAATAAAATTAAGCATAGAATCAAAAAGTTTCTAAAACCTATTAAAAACAAAATCTCAGAGTTTCTAATCTCTTAAAAACTCGAACATACTAACCTTTAGTTGCCATAGCGAAGTCTGTGATGCTCTTGGAACTGGAATTGAGTTCTGTTGCAACTTCAGAAGCTGGGGTACAGCTTATTACTTAGATATGCTCAAAGCGAGCCGAAATTTTTGTAAACAGGCCGGAAATGAGTGCTCAAGAAATTTGGCTCGATTGAGAGATTGCTCGAGAAGAATGCGTCGGTTTAGGTAGGCGCTCGAAGCAAAACGTCTCAGAAGAAATTAGGAACGAAAAAATGAGATTTAGATTGGAATTAGGAAACTCGTGAATATTACATGGGTCATACGAAATTTAATGAAAAGATGCTGGCCATTAAAACCGTATATTATCCTTAATACTTCTTAAGAAAATAGGAAATTTAATCCTGCTCGCAATTTAAAATTTAAAATCTTTTAGCCCGCCCACGAGTATCTCTTTCCCCAACTACTTTTCAATCATTGGTCTGTACTAACTGTCTATTTTAAAATACCCGCCATTTATAGTATTTTTGGTTGCGCATTAGATCATGAAAATTGTGTTTCTCTCTCTTGCCTAGAGAAACACAAGAATTGTGTTTTCATTACAGTGTTTTAATTCCAATTTGGGATGTCGCCAAGACGGAAGCTTGCTGAAGCGTTGGATCAGGCTGCCATATCTCAGGTAGTTCTTCTATAAAGTGAGTGGATTGAGGCGCCAAAACTTGTGCAACATAATTAACAAAGCTTTGCAGGTCGAATAAATGAGCAATCACGCAGGAGAAATGAAATTTTCTATTGGAGAAACATGTTTCTTGTTAATAGAAAACATGAAAGATGTTATTGGCAAGGGCACTGTTGATAACATGTCACTACAAGAGAATGAGGGTTTTTTGTCAGAAAAATCGTCAGATGGTCTTCACAAAACAGACAACTGTCCAGATCCTACTGGCTGACGATGATTTATCTGACGAATATATCTGACGATTGACTATCACAAAAATCGTCAGTTCTTCTGACGCTTGAGTGTCAGAAAAATCGTCAGTTTTTCTGACGATTGAGTGTCAGGAAAAACGTCAGAAAAAACGTCAAAAAATTCGTCAAAAAAATCGTCAGAATTTTCGTCAGAAAAATCGTCACAATTTTCGTCATAATTTGTCAAAAAAATCGTCTATTTTTTCATATTTTTTCTTTTGCGAGGGTCTGTTTGCATTTTGTTCTAATTTGTATTTTGTCTGCAATTTTGAATTTTGTATCGATTTGCACTTCGTCTTCATTATCTATTTAGTAATGCGCCTGAGTTTAACATGAATCTAGACTAGAACATCTGTAAAACAAGAACTCCTTTATTTAATTGTAATCATAGTTACATGTAACAATCTTTAGAATGCCAAGAAGTATAATGTGGCAAGATGCTTCTTCTTCAAAACATGTTCTATATTCCTAAACAAGTAGCCTGCAACCTACAACAATAGAATGTTGAACCAAACAATAGCAAAGTGCGCAGTGGTGAATGCACGAAGGAGCAGTCCCTCTTCGATAAGTCCCTTTCTCTTCATTGCACCTGCAACATTTGATAAAACAACCCCCTGCCAACAACCCGGACATTATGGTCAGTCTTAAAGACAGAAAGAAAATAGAGTGATCAATTGACAAAACATTTTAAGGACCCAACCACATTGCAGCAAATTATGAATTATGAACATTCAAGGCCTCAAACATCTCACTTGATATGTCTATGAACCAGTAAGAAAAAATCAGCAAGAGAGAGAGATCAAGGTAAAGCGAACACTGCTGATCTCATTTTTCAATATCAAGGAAACACAAGCTTCTTCTTTAGTATAAGGATACACTTAAGACTATGTAGCATCTAAATACAACCGTATAGGAACAAAGCATGTAGCTATAGCCATTAATTCCAGCATATCCAGTTCAACAAGAACTCGGTCTATCAACGTTTAGCATTCTCTCAAATATGCATTTGGCACTTTAAGAAACCATGTAAGCAGCATTTCTATTTTCTTACATACCTTAAAATTTTACCACGATAATCGAAGCCATTTCTGTCTTAGAAGTATAATTAAATCTGCCAAACATTGCCATAAAAGTCAAGCATTCTCCAAATTAGAAGCATGAAAGCTTGTTCTTGCACCATAACCAAGGAGATCTGTCCTTATTTATTCAATTTAATATGAATATTAGCAAACTTAAAACTTTCCATGGCTGAGAATAAGCATTCAGGCTAGAGTACCATATTACTATAGACTAACCAGAAAATACGCGCTCGGACAATAATAACTATTCCTGCGAGCATTTAAGACCATTTTGAGGACATCTTTCTAAAACTATCTTTTTGCCAATGAAGCATGAATTTTGCAAAGGTTTCGCATCCTAGATCATATATTATTTCTCAAATGTAAAATTGTAAAACCATAAGAACCAACCTGGTTTATTTGCTCCAAGCTTATGTATTTTGTCATGATCTGGCACAACCGAACTGAAGCCCAACAGGAGCCGTTTTAGCACAAGTCTCCATCACCTTGGTACAAATAAGCTTGTTTAAGTCATTTCAAAGCACAAAGACCCTTTCGGCAGAACTGGACCACCTGGTCTTAGCACATCACAGGTTCAGGCTATCTGCAGATGTGTAGGCGGCCATTTTAGGCAGAAGTATTTGCATAGTTAAGCACCTAGGCTTATTAGCATAACACAGCTATCTAGGTATACCGGAACATAACCAAATCGTTATCCTATCCTAACAGATCCGACAAGCTATTTTCGCATGGCATAGAACCTGCAACAACCTAAGCAGCAAACTACATATGCATATATCCTTGCTTTAACAAAAGCCAAAAATCAGAGCAAGCAGAGAGAAAAATCCAAACCTGCAACCTATTACCAACCGACCTATTGCATGCATATATTATCAAACAGTAGATGGAAGTATTCAGTAAGCAAGATCCTTGCATCATACATCATATTCACAAAATCTGAATTTTGCTCCTAAAATCCGAAATTTTGTTTTTACATATAAACCAGATAATGCAAGAATTTGCATTCCAAAAATTCAAGAATACTTCCTGACCTGATTTTATGCGTACTCCATGCTATTGTTGTAAAGTATCAGAAAGCATCTTTGAGGCTCCATTCGTATATGTGTGTTTACCCTGAATATGAAGCTCTGTATCAGCAAATAGAGTTGCGAAAGGCATCATCAGGGATTCCAAATGGATACATTCGAAATGCACACACCAGCTATTTGGCATCACTTAGATATATGACGAAACAATGGCCTATACTAATTTTTTCATAGCAAATCTATACAAGCTTGCATACCTGTATAAATGTTAGCAGCCAGAGTTCTAGCCTGCTTGTGTTAATGCAAAACACCACTTTTCAGAGTCAAAAGCGGCTTCCTAACACAGTCGCCCAGCTGTATAGCCATATTCGGCATGTTCCAAACACACAAACGATTGATTTAGGGCTGCAGAAATTCTGCTTTAAGCATATGAATGCTATTAGTCTAAGATCAAAATTTAGAGCATAGAAACAAAGCCCCATTATTTCCTATCATATCGACGCATGTATAAGATCAAATCTACCTGTTTCTTCCATATGAGGCTCCAGTTTTAGCCATATTCGGCCGCATGGAAGATGATCTGTGGACGTCACCAAGCACATCTGGTCCAATCGCCCATACAAGAAGTCTCCGGCTAAGAGAGCATTTCACTGTATATTTTGCTAAGGGAGCAAAAATCCGGCTATGTTTAGGGCAAGCCGCTTATGCCTCTAAACCAAAAGAAAAAATTTTAGGGCAAGCATTTGTGATTGTCTTTCTGCCTTGGTCTATCGAAATTAATGTCTTTTAAAATTTCAAACGATTTCCCATTAGGCTAGACCATTTAGCTCAATATTGCTATGACGCAACATTTAAGCAACCAAAATAATTGCTCCATATGAGAAAATAGTACATGCAACGCATTTGTCTTAAAGGCTAATAAGTGTGGCACTCATGCATGCCCAAGAAAATATAATATATTACATATAGTCAAAGGGTGCTGCATCACTTTCCAAAATTTTAACATCAATTCTTGAGGCTCATGCCCCTTGTAATTTAACGAATAGAATTTATCAATTCTTGAGGCAAAATGTTTGTTCCATCATACTTTAAAATAATTCTTGAGGCAGATGTTTGTTCCAGCATATTTTACAATACACAGATGCAAGATCCAACTCTTGAGACTCTGTTGTGAATGTGCTCTTTTCCATGCTAAAAGACTGAAGGCTTTGATTTCCAGTGGTAAATTAGCCTTTGGTTTGTTTATTAAGCCAAGTTGTTGTACTTTCTAGCTTTTCTTGCAAGTTAGGTTGCTCACATGTTTGCAATTGAGAAATTCACCATATAATAGGACCAACTACCCATGAACATCCAATATGTTATACATGTTTAAAATTGAAGAGAACAATTATGTTACCTCAACTTCATTTTTTTCAAAGATATATAAAGTAGTTTTAAAGCATCCATTATTATCTTTCAAGATCCTTAAGATGATCCTATGGTTGGATAATAATAATGATAATTTGTCACAAGGTTTGAACATGTAACATGTTCAAGCGCAACATTTTTCCATAGTCAAGGAGGTTTGAATCTACCAATTTGTTCTAAGCTCAAACCTATATATGGATAGAAACTTACATATGTTTTCCCCCAAAGGCTTGGTCAAATAATACATTATTAGACATTATTGGACAGATCAAGGAGATAGCTTTTCAAAACATCAATTTTCATCTAAAATAGAAGTCTTGGATGAAATGTTATGACTAAAATTGTAATAATGCTATCTTCTGACGAATAATCTGACGCATTTTCTGACGATAAATCTGACACAAGATCTGACGAAAAATCTGACGCAATTTCTGACGCATTTTCTGACGATAAATCTGACACAAGATCTGACGAAAAATCTGACGCTTTTTCTGACGATAAATCTGACACAAGATCTGACGAAAAATCTGACGATTTATATGACGCATAGCTTGATGTATATTTCTGACGATTACTCTGACGATATATCTGACGTAATATTGTCAAGAAAAGCGTCAGAAAGGCAATCGTCAGTATACTCATCAGCATAAACGTCAGGGAAAAATCTCTCTAGACAGTCTGACGATTTTTCTGACAAATAATAGTCATTCTCTTGTAGTGTGTCACCAACTAACCATGGAGTGCACTTGGGACCTAATTATATTAGAATTCGATTGACAGGCTGCTGCCACTCATTCATTACAAAGACCACATGCGGGGGCAGAAACACTTGGAGAATCACTGGGGAGTTTATTGTCTTGGCCAACAACACTACTCAGAGAGGTATGTACTGAAATCATTGTAGCTATTGTAGCATATTTCACGTGTCACCTTTAGATGTGCTACTCATATGCATACTCGTATGTCTACACAATAATGCTGCTACTGTATTGCTCATGCTATACATATGAGTTTCTCTTACTGGCAGTGCATTAGTCATGTTCCGCAATCTGATTGTTAGTCCTGTGCAGTCAGGCACAGGACTATTCCTAATTTCCACGCAGGGCAGAGCCAGGTCACACAAGGAGCCCAAAACTAAACTACTATTTTTAACCAATGTCGGATCGTCTAAAAACCATGATATATGTGGTTTTTGATGCATGATTTTATTTGATAGAAGAAAACCACATATTATAGTGGTTTTGATAAGATCGATAGTGGTTATGAATGTTGGTTTTACATGTATAGTGGTTTGTTAAAACTATTAGTGGTTTATGAGACTATTTCATGCATACATAGTTCCTTTCCATAAAACTAGTAATGGTTTGATAAGACTACTCTATGACTTAAAGACTGGTCTAAAAGCTAGTTTTATTATGCCCATTATCACTCAATGTATATTCAATGGAATTGGAAGGGCTTTATTGTAATGTTAACCCTGAGGGATCTATGACCATACATGCATGGTGTGAGCAAAGCTTCAAATATTCATAACAATAATTTCTTTTTTAGATTACGGAATATTTTCTTATTTGTTTAAGAATAAGAAATTGTCCTAGTGTCCATCTTGGTGGCCAGTCCACTGTCCTGAAATACATCTTGGTGTCCAGCGGTGGCAAAGCCACATTGTCCTGGTGCCCAAAATAGGTGACCATTAGTAGTAGGACCACACAATCCTGAGTACCTAACAGTGATGTTCGGTGGCGAAAATGTCGCACTGCCCTACAATGTGTATAGGTGTCTCCCAGTGACGGTATAGCCACACGATCCAGGGACCCAAATCAAATGTCGAGTGGCATTTTTTTGGTGTTCGAGCAGTGGTAGAACTGCACTGATCTAGTATGCATAAGTGATCCGATTGCTACCTCACCCCAAGGTTTTTCGAGGATTTAACATAGTATTTGGTTGGCATAATGATTTGGAAAAATGAATTTGGTTCATTATATAATATTGATAGAATGAGCCATACGAAGTTCGTCTCAAGATGATGACATCTTAATTTGAATGTTCAGTCAAAGTGGCCTTTAACTCGACATTTTGTCAATTTATCTCTACTTGTGGTATTGGCATGTGTGTGCATGGATGTATCAATACATTCAGGTTCCACATGTCAATTTGGTTTTCCTGAATGAAAAACGAATTTTATTCTATTGTTACATGCTAATTTACCCTATGTTCTCTTTTAAGTTCAATCCAATTTTCTTGTCAAATACCATTTCATAAAAATTTTGATTGACCCGTATATGAATTAGCACATAGTAACTTTGACGTGAGTGGTTAAATTGAGTGCATTAATTGTATACTAAATTGTATGTAGATATACCACACTTATGCTAATAGAAGAAGAAGGGACATCTCACTAGAGACCAAGTGGACTATGAGACGTACACACCAGACCAACATTGATCTGTGGGTCTTACTAATATTTTGTAAGTATGCTCTAAGTTTTAAAATTCCTTATTCACATAAGCACCCTCAAACTTCCAAATATTACAGAAATACCTTACTCCACGATAGGTATGGATATAGATACATTTTTTTACGTCCACGAAAAGCCGAAGCTTATAGGACATACACCCAGATGGGACCTTCCCCCATCATTGTATATGACAAAGTTAGTCCTTCCCCCACTACTTTTACAATGATCATGGTCACTTACACAACGAGATGTTGAACCTGTGCCCTTGGGCATGGCAGTAAGATTTATCCAATGACAATTGGAACCTTCAAGGGTTATGGTATTTTAAACAAGTGGTTGCCAATGGCATTTTCTTATTGGATTGACTACAAAAATGTTAATGCTATTTGATCGAAAAACTCAAAAACTATTATCTCTGAGTTATTCCTGTTATATTTGCAAGTTTGAGGGGTATAAGTGTAAACATATATAATCGAGAGTTTATTTTTCATTTATGTTCGCCCATTAAATTTTTCTGGGCCGCAATCCATCTTCATGTTTTACTACCATGTGTATTTGGGACATCTAAATTGACGCCTGACAGTGGCCATGTGCTGGATCTAATCTATAAGGTTCCTTTGACGGGTGTGGCAATGGCCACGTACAAAGTTAAGGTTTTTTCTTGCATGATCATGTAGAGACTCATGCGCTCCATCCGACATAGCCATACAAAGGGATTTTGTTCTTAAGCATAGAACCCTCGAAGAGCGCTTCAGAAAGATTAGTGTTGGGGACAATGGGATGCCCCTACGTCACTGGTAAAATGGCTTCTGACTGGTAGCATTCTTAGGTGGAATAATGCGGATGTATAAAGTTACAACGTACTGACTAAAACACTTTATGATGGTATAATGCCGGTGATAAGAATATCAAAGGATCTTTTCGGACATGATTGGCAAATCTCACTTTGAGAATCAAGCTCGAAAAGACCATTAGAAATATAGTAAAGCATTTTGTTCATCTGATTATAGGCAAAGCCTGAAGTTTGAGACTCGAAGGATGCAAGTTGTAGCCTATAGAAAAGTGGGTTCTTACAACATTTATTGTTGTTAAATTTTCAATGCCATGCATATTTTGCTAGAACTTTTGACTCCTCATATGTGGATTTGTTATCTTCAATTCTCCAAAGATACTACTAGGAAAACACTCTTGAACAGAATCCTTCCAATCTCAAACATTGGGTGGACATTGAAAGTTTATTCTGTTCAATGTATAATCCAACATCATTTGTGCAGACAACAACAAGCTTACAGATCGTTCAAAGCTTGTTCAAAGCTTGCAGACCCCTCAAAGCTCGCTCAACCAGATTGTTGCATGCCATCCATACCTGTCTGCCGAACAGACGTGCCCATGTGCACATTCGATGCTTGCTATTCTAGTACCATGCCCAGAAATGCTTAAAAAACACATGCCCACAATCCAATTTGGCATATCTACCTCTAACAACCAATGAGCAGCTCAAATCAGCTAAAAAATATGCTTTGCATACGATTTTCCATACAATACCCAGACAAATCTTGGCCAAACCATGCCAGAAATACTGCTCGCAAATACCAAACGAAAAAATTAGAAGTTTATTGGAACCATATAAATGGATTTTTAGATGCCACACTATTAGATTCTTAAAATTTCCATGATAAATAAACAATTGGACCACCAATACAACATATGCAATTTTAGGATAGTTTTTGTTTCATGACCGATGATAAATACACTTAAATTACCATTCAAATAATTACAGGCTTAAGGTTGAAAAAAAAAGGGTAAAAGGAATCAACGCATTATATTGAAAGATCAAATATGGAGGTCATTCAAGGGCGGCGATTGCGATCTTCGCCCTGAAATATTACTGGTCCTCTCTGTAGGACAGGCTGGAAGCGGACTTGAAATGGATTTTTAATCGACTTATTCTTTTTCTTTCCTTCAGTGCCGCCTTCGTCAAGGACCTCCTCCTTCAGTGCCGCCTCCGATTAGGTACAGTTAAGCTACAGAGCGTCTGTAGGGAAGCATGAATGCGCTGGAAGTGATAGGAAACTGGTCCATAGACTGAGTATTTCCTTAATCTGCCCTTGGTGTGCTTCACAAATTCGAGTTCTTTGGCTTTTCCTTTAGCTTTACCTTTCGAAAAATCTTCTTTCTGAAACAAAATCATATTTATCAAGTATGCCATCCTTTGAAGCTTGAAGCTGTTTGTTATTATTCGCTGCTCCAGCAAGGAGGCGCAACTAGCTAAGTGCTTCATTTCTGTTATTTAGTTAGATATTTGTTAGATTATGCAGAAAACGGCATAAGCATGCAGAATAAAACCTCGTATGGATCTTTCTTTTTCTTACTCTTTAGAGATAGCACAGCTAGCAATTTCGATTCAGCTGCCATGCTATCTGTAACTAAATCGGCCAGAAGGGATGTAAAGATATGAGGTAGACCTGGTTTTCTCAAACTGTAACTTATTCCTGTTCTTTGAATATCGCTTTTACTTTACCTGCAGTATCACGCTTTTCAATGTGTCGAATTGAAGCGAGGACAATGTGGGCAAGAATTAATTTGTTGCATTGAATTTTTGTTGTAGCAGCAATTCTGAGCGAATCCATCACCGTGCTTTTAAGTTTTTTCCTTCTTTTGCATTAGTTGCAGAGCATAAATAAGTCATCAAGAGCAAGAGCAGTGCAGTGCATCGCAACCAACAATTTTTCCATTATATTGGATAGAAGTGTTCAGGCTTAGGCTCGCATCTTATTCATATAGGGGAGGGTGGCCGTCCACGGCGGCAGACCCACGCGCAGATGTGGCAAGCCTTTGCGCAGACGTGGCAAATCTGTTTAAGGGTTTTCATAGTTACCTGTTAAGGCTCGATGAAGGAGAAACGCAGCTCCACGGCGGTCCACCGAGGGCTTTGCCATAATCATCGAAGGCAGCCTTAGGAGTCCTGTTGCGCGATATAGCTTCAAAGTCCTGCCAGACTTATTAGAGTTCATGCATCATGTTTGGCACAGGGATTCCCAGCTTCTGCACATGGATTGATAGCTTTCTTTCGAGATAGTATTCTGCTCCACAGGTTACAAGAGAGAAGCTGCGTTACAAGATTATTCTGGTCTGTGTTCTGAAAGATTCTCTTGTACTGTACACAGGTATCAGGTCTGATTTTCAATGTTTTCAGAAAGATTGAAATCATTTTTACCTTTTAAATCTTTCGTTAAGGCATCATTTTTACCTTTTAATTTTAGTGCATTTAATTATCTTTGTTTTGATTTTGGCAAAATTCATTGCAGGATAGGCCTTATTCCATTAGAAAAGTATCTGATAACTTGGCAACGTAGCTGCCCAGGCTTCTGCATCAAACCGTTGATATATCTTTTACATGTAACTTAGAGGTAAACAAAGTTTGCATTTTCAGAAGTTAATTTTGATTCATTTGTTCTTAATGTTTCTATATTCTATAATATATTCTTGGCTTGGAACATAAAGCAGTAGTATCAAAAACATGTAAAGGAACAACATTAAAATGGCCTATTTGTCCCAGAACAGTAAGCTCTCTCGTCAATTGCTGATTAGCTTTAGGAGAGCCCCTTAACATTTTAATATCAACAACAGTTCCATCTAAAAAAGAGGCCTTGTAGACTGTACCTGTGAGACCAAATGAGATGATGTTATCGGTGGAAAAATTATCTGTGGCCTCCATGAGATGGGCTATGGTGAGGCTCCTATTGTCAAACATGGTAACAGGGGTAGATAAATCCACCTTCATTCTCTCAGTCTTGAGGCCATGTCTGGATTTTTTATCATAAGCTTGGATTTCTGTAGGGACAAACCAAATGTAGACAAGTGCTAAAATTGTAAGGCATAAGACAACTCCAACAACACATCCTACAATCAGAATAGTATTGCCACTAGAAGAGCAGCTTTTGTTAAGGATGTTACCACGTAATTTACTATTTTCCAGAAATAAGTCTTTTGTAAAATTCTTTCCTAAAACTGAACTCTCCGTAAGGGAAGTTGGAACTTGTCCAGATAACTCATTGTTAGACACGTTAAATTCTGTCAAACAGCTTAGATAACCGATATTGAATGGTACGGAACCTGTCAACTTGTTGTTTTTAAGGAGAAGCTCATTGAGATAAGTGCAATTGCTTAGACCTTGGGGTATGGAACCACCAATTCTGTTGTTCTGGAACTTAAGTTGCGTAAGATATGGGATCATGCTATCTAGATCACCAGGGATTGGACCTGTTATAGGTTACGTAAATGTATCTGTATGCTTGTAGGCGTGGACTGTATGCCATCCAAGTAATGTATCTAAGGTGTGCTGCAGGTTATGACACCATTGCTTCTTGTGGAAGCAGTCCCGTAATTGCTCTTCAACCCAATCAATGGAATATGTACTCTATTTGACATTTTTTAGACTTTTCTAATGCGGTTTAACAATTGGAACATTTCTGCTGTACAAACAGATTGTTTTTGCTCTGGTTGAGATGTAAAACAGTGGGAACTTTGTGGATTTGCTTCAATACAAGAATGCTTAACAATTTTGATCATGATTGCTGTTAAAAAAAAGCTGATTCTCTTCAATTTTGTCATTGTAGCCTTCAATGGGCTGCCTAGTATCCTAGGGGGCTACCACCTTAGCCCTGGTGGTACCACTACTCCCACCTCTTTGACACCTTATAGCTTGAGGTGGCATTACGTACTTGGCATGTTGTTAGGCCTGTAGTGTAGGTTATCTCGTTGGGCACGCTACCATGTAGCATGCATAGCATTTCAAGTGTGCACATGGCTGCCATTCTGTTTACGCCCTTAAGTGAGCAGCCAATGGACACCCTCCCCTATGACATCGAGAAACTTAGTCTCACTACATATTGATCCCATGTGTTTAATCGATGTTTCAATAGCTAACCAGTACAGCATGCCTTATGGACGTGTTTGGGTTCGATTCCCAAAAGACAAAGCTAGAAAATCGAATGTTTGCCAGAGAAGAGAAACAGAACTACAAAACAAAAGAGAGGGGAAAAACAAAAAAAATTAATTTATTCATCACACATGGCTATAAATTATTGAGAACGTTATCTATCCTGCGTAAAACGTTTATGACATTATTACACATGACAATCATTAATGGTGGACGTTAATTATAATTTGACATTAATGGTGGACGTTACTTATTATCATGTGACGTTATTTACACGTTTGTGTTAAGCAAGCTTATTTTAATTTGTGGCGTAAACTAAGTGTCAAGTACGTGGACAAAAAAAAAACGCACCAATAATGTGATGGAGAAGAAACTCATCGTAATTTATGACCTGAAATGGCAATGGTTCCTATCCCATCTTAATTCATTTTTTCACTACAAACCAATGTCAATCAAGACAACAAATATTTACTATTTTACTGCAAAAACTATTGGTAGTTAGCCCATGTTCTGCGATAGAAACTAAGACACTTTATTGTAGGAATCAAGGTTAGTTCATATGAAATAAGGTAGGTAACTTTATTAGAATACAACCTTAAGTTACACAAACAATTAAAGTTGAAATTATTAGTGGTTTATGGCCTAGTATGAAATAAAGTAGGTAACTTCATTAGAAAACCACTTTAAGTTTCACAAACAATTAAAGTCGAAATTAAAAGTGGTTTATTGCCCATATTATTAATCAATGTACGTACTTATAAAATAGCAATAAAGCACTATCAAAACCAAACTTACAAACTATTATAAAGAACCATTGTGCTTAACCGTGCTAATAAACTAGAAGGATAAGTCGTACTTAAGAACCACACTATGGAACTATTAATGGTTATTCAACACATTAACCCACTTAGTGACATCTCTTTTTTATAGTAGTTTTATGTAAAAACTGTTTTGAAAAAACTAGTAGTGATTGTTTTTTGGGCACCTTGTGTCAAGCGTCAGATAACAAACCCATACCCACACCGAAGACCACGCACCCGTCAAAGAAGAGAGCCAGACAAGACAAATGACGGCCTCCAAGGAATCCATCCTGACTTAGGGGATTCCAGGCACTAATGACGGCGCTGCAAGATTCTCTCAAATCATGCATATGATCCAGGAGTTGGTGACCGAGATCTACCATCTATCTATTCTGGGTCCAAGGCCATTGTACTATATATATCAGTAGAGATAGATCTTGACTTTTTAGATGGAATTTGGTGTTTTCTCATTTCATTCCTCTCGCTCGACGAGAGTTCATGTACTTTTATTGATATTCAAGGAGTCTTATCTTGGCATATTGTCTCTTTGAGTTTCTGATTGTTTCCTTCTTTCTTTTCTGATCTCTTTGCAAAATCTCGCATGACACTTTGCTAGGATTGGCCTGCTTGATCCGAGGGTCCTCACAGAGGGCTGTCTTGCAGATGATCCCGAACCTAGATCCAAAACACTATCCTCGATGTCGGGTCTTAGTTCTTTTTTCCCCTCTTGACGATGTTTGCTCGTACCTTTACTCAGGAGGAGCTTCTCAGCCAAACTACGGCTCGATTGGATCGCCATCAGCGCAGGGAAGCTGCTCGCGACATGTATGATACTGATTATAATATTGAGGGTGGCCGTGTTCGCTCGCGTGCTCAGTCCGCACCACCTACTCCTCGTATTTGTTCCAGACCGGGGTCTCCCCCTGCTTGCAAACACTGTTCTCAATCACAGTCGTCGCGTCACATTCCTGTGCATCAAACTCCTCATTATTTTCAAACACCGGATAACACTTACATCCACATTCCCTCTGGACCAACACCGTTGCGTTCCCAACCATGTTCTTCACAGCATGATATGGGCTATCCTCATGTTTCTTTTGGCCCCCCCTCATGTTTCTTGACAATGCAGCATCTTTCCTGGTGCATATAATGCTGATTAATCTGTAGGATGGATTACTCTGGAGTTGTGGCAGCTTCTTTGAGCAATGTGGCAGATTGTTCATGATATTTCTTCATGTCTTTTTCTCGTCATCTCTACTCTTGCAAGAGGTGCACTACAGAGCATTCAGGATTTATTTGTAGCTTTAGGAAAATTTGTATTTGTCTCCTGTAGTATTCTACTAGATAGGAAGATGTTGATTCTGATCCTGTAGTACTAACTAGCTGGAAGAAGAGGTTGAGAAAATACATGAGTACTAAAGCTTCAAGTATTTTATTCGATCCATAAGGGATCTTTTGTACGTCAAGATTATCTGATCCTTAAGGGATCTTTTTGATGTAATTCTTCCTATCTGAATACAAAATTTATCTTACCAAATAAAAAAAGAAAAAAAGAATTTCAGTCTTCTCCCTCCTTCAACCTCATATTCAATTCTACAATATTGGTGATCTCAAACTGAATGAAGATGACACCCACGGTATACTGCCAACAGATGCCCCCCTCCAGGCCCTCCTAGTTTCATGGCTCCCATGCAAACCCCTTGTTCTCAGCCCACGGCTGTGCCTCAAAGTTAGGTTCCTTCTTATGCTCCACCAATTTATACATAAGTTCCTGTCCCGTCCAAGTACAACTTCTAGGAACGAATCAAACTGCCTCCGTTCGCCTCACTGCCTTTTAACTTTGGGTCGCCAATGGCAAACATGGCCCTCGGCCCATACTGAAAGAACCACCTCGCCCGTCTCAACAACAGCGTCCCCAACAAGCATCTCCATCTGCAGCTCTTGATCAACAGGCTCAAGAAGAAACCTATCAAACACTAAATCCTTCGGTTCAAAAATCCAATTAGGTAGGTCTGGTTTCCTGCCAGCACCTGGGCACCTGCCCCTTGACGATCATACCCCACGACACGCAACGTGCATTTGCTGTTGATACTATTTTGCATGAGGAACACAAGACACAAGGGGACGTCACCTTGTGCAACCTTTCAAAACCACGTGCATCAATTGGAGGGGGCAATTTTTTACCCTTTCCCGTATATATACTAGGGGTCATAGGGGTTTTGGGATGTTTTTCTAGTTGTAAAACCATACGGAAAGGGGTCAAATTTGCCTATCAGAAACACGTATACTAGGGGTTTTTTGGCTACCCTATGCACGTAAGTGGCATATCCCATATAAAGAAGGTGGATCCCCCGGAACAAGACAATCCATTTCAACCCTGTGTTGGAAAACGTATCAGCTATATATGGACTGATACAAACCTGCAGCACAGAGTGAGCCAATGCGGAAGCAAGAATGGAAGAGACACGATAGGAATAGAATAGGAACAATCTGGATGTTCTCTGTATTACATGTAATCTATAAATACATGGAATGAATGGCACTGAAAGGCCAACAGCCAGAAACAGAAGGCCAAAGGCCAGAGATGTACATGATGTACTCTAATGTACATCAATGTATCTAATGTACATCTAATGTACTCTAATGTATAGCTTGAATTCTAACACTCCCCTTTCAAGCTGGATAATCTGAATCTACTGCAATGGTATAACACCAAGTGCTGATCTAAACTGTACAAACTTTTGTGTGCCCAGTGGCTTAGTAAAGATATCTGCAACCATTGCACCAGTGGGCGAATAGATTAATGAGATGATTGCTTTCTCCACCAGATCACGGACATAATGATAATGAATTGGAATGTGCTTTGTCCGAGGATGATGTCCCGGTCGCTCTGCCATTTTCATGCAACTTTGGTTGTCCACATAAACATGAATAGGTTGCTGCGCAGAAATACCAACATCATTAAGCAAGTGGTCATACCAAATAAGATCTGCAACTCCAGTAGATAAGGCAATGTATTCTGCCTCTGCTGAAGATCGGGCTACAACAGATTGCTTTTTGCTTATCCAGCCTACTGCACCTCCATAAAACATGCATGTGCTACCTGTAGTGGAATGAGAATCCCTGTTGTTGCCCCAACTTGCATCAGTAAATGCATGAAGACTTGCTGATCCGTTATCACAATAACAGATTCCATACTCTTTTGTTCCTTGCAAATAGCAAAGAACACGCTTTGCTAGCTGCCAATGCTTTAACTCATAACAGTGGTTAAACTGACTCAATGCAATCACAGCAAAACAAAGATCAGGTCGTGTTATGGTCATGAGATACATCAAACTCCCAACAAGTAGAGAAGATGACTGCGCATTATCACAAATAGGTTCATCTTCAAACAATTTGAGGCCGGCTTCCATTGGCATGGAAACAGGCTTACAATCTGCCATGCGAAATTGCTCAAGCAGAAATTCAGCATACCGAGGTTGGCTGATATGAATTAGCCTCTTCTTCCTATCACGATGTATCTGCATACCCAAGAAAGAGCTAGCTGCACCCAAATCTTTCATCTTAAACTTGCTAGCTAGTTGAGATTTAAGTGCTTGAACATCAAGAAGATTGCTGCCCATTGCAAGCATATCATCCACATATAGCACTAAAATCATATACATACCTCCCATGCACTTGATGTAGACATTAGAATCTGTTGTAGCAACTTGAAATCCTTCATGCTTAAGTGCATCATCAAACTTCTTGTACCAAACCCGAGATGCCTGCTTTAAGCCATAAATGGCCTTCCGGAGTTTACATACCTTGTTTTCCTAACCGGGTACTTCAAAACCTGGAGGTTGCAGCATATAGATGTCTTCAAGAAGATCTCCATTCAGAAATGCTGTATCCACATCCATTTCATTAGGGCGGATTTGGGGTCTCAAAATGGCCTCCTATCAGCCATTCCACGTCATATTTCCGCTCCTTTTTTCCCATGCCACCTAGGATACCAAAATCTCATCATTACAGATTTACTTGGAATATTCTCGGGAATAAGGGGATTAGCATTCATGGCCATATGTATTTAATTCGTTGGTTGTCGACGGGCTGATGCAACATGTGGCGCTTCTAAAAAGCCACTTGCATTATAGCATACCTGCAACTCATGACGGTGCCTCTTGGTTTGTCAGATACCAAGCGTGCGTGTCACCGATTCTTGCGCTATTTTCATTTAGAGGCCATGGCCATACAAGCTTCCCGCCTTCCACATTTCAAAATTTGAATGTGTAGGTTGAAGCTTTGTATCAGACTTTCATTTCGAGGGCTGCGCCTTATGGGTGGTTCACATGGAGAAGTTTAGGCCCTCCGCTGAGGGATTACGGCGCGAGTCGCCTTGATTAAAAATTCGGTATTTGCATCATTTCACCACAAGTTGGATCTTGCAAGGGCTGATTTTCCAAAACGAGGGGCTGAATTTTTTTGCCTCGGCCCAAGTTCGCCGGGTTTTAAGCCGCCTTAGCGGTTAGGTCCATGTGAACCCAAAGATAAAGGGATCTTTACTTCATCCCAATACAGGCTTTCCGCCCCCTACAATTCGAAATTTGAATTTGCTTAATGTATAAAAGCATGGATTGTAGGAGAATGGACTTTTCGATTTCCATATGCACGTTGCAAATTTAAAAAACGAGGTTAGTACGGACGTTCGGCTCACCACGGCTTAATTGTTTGGGGCATACAAATTGTACATCTTCATTTCGGGCCGCGGCGATCCACGCGTGATATGGAAGCTCCAAATGATGTGTGGATAAGGATCCAACTGACTCACGAATATGCTCCAGTCTTCAATCGCAAAAAAGGAGGTCTAAAAAAATAAGAACTTAGACCTCGACGTGTTGTGTCTTGCAGGCTCAAAAAGTGTTGACATCTGGGCGGATGGCAGTTTATATCCATTGGATCCGTTGAGTGGCAAGAAACCGTCATTTCGGGACGTTTTCAAGTTTAGTCCGATTTTGTGGTGGCGGTAACTCTCGGCCTCCTAGGATATTGTGAGAGATTGAGAGAGGATGAAGGCATTCGGAATCGAATACAGTTCCTTGAGATGAGCTGCTTCCGATAAGGAAGGGGAAATGTCCGTGAAGATGCTAATAAATGACATTATACTTTGCAATGTGAAGGGTTTATACATTCTTGAAGTACAAAGGTTATGGTGTTTGTGTTTAGATACCGCTAATACAAGAAGTCTTTGACTACCTTTAACAATAGATTCATTTAAAACTCTATTGCTATTTAAATTATAGCAAAAATGAGTCTTGAAACTCTTTAAGTAGTAGAAGAACTCTTTGACTAGTTATCCATTTGATGACCATTTTTTAAGAAAATATGATATGTGACATTCTTATATGCAAACATTCATAAAATTTATGAACATTGAAGGTCAAAGCCATCCTTGTTTAAAGAGGATCATATGATGCGAAATCTTCATGCGCAGAAGTAATTGCATATAAGAAATTCGCCTGGTGTGATCCTTGCGTAAAAAAGTAAATAGAAACACAAATATTCAACTTACAACTTAGCGTAAACAAATAGTATTTTAGTAAACCAACACTTTATATACTAACACTTTACACTTTAAATAAGATATTTCTTTCTTTCCTTTTACTTGAAAGCTATTTTTTTTTTTCAAGATGGATCACACCAAGCGAATAATACATATGCAAAAAAAAAGGGACACACTAAATTCGCATCGTGTGATCCACTTTCTTATTTGTTGTCAAATTAAAATTAAACACAAGTACTCATTCCTATTTGTATCTAAAATGCTTTACCACTCTTAAGTACATAAGTCATTATCCTTTTCAAAGAGCATATTATTTTTCAAGAAGGATCACACCAAGTTTAATAGTACATATGCAACAAAAATGGAACACACTAAATTCAAGATCGTGTGATCCACTTTCTTATTTGTTGTCAAATTAAAATTAAACACAAGTACCCCTTCTCATTTAATGCTTTACCACCCCAAGTGCATAAAGTTATTAGTCCTTTTCAAAGAGCATATCTTTTTTTAAGAAGGATCACATCAAGCATCCTATTTGCATCTAAAATACTTTACCAACTCTAGTAGTACATAAAGTTATTAGCCCTTTTCAAAAAGCAAACACTTTATCAATAAATGAGCACGTCACATATCCACACTTAACTTCAAATAAGACACATATATATTTCTTTTATTAAAAGATAATCAAAGTAATTTTACTATAAGATAAGATAAGATAAGATAAGATAAGAATTTTTACGTCCACGGGAACCCAACGGGTTATGGGACGGCACATGCAAGGGCAACAGCCCATGTAAAAAACCTTGGAGACTAGGCCCCATCACCAAATACAATAACCAAATATTAAAAGGCTACCAAGAATAAAAGAAGATAATGCTAATGCTAGTGATAAATTTATGCTTCTAAAATTATCTAGACATAGCCAATCCAAGGATTGGAAGGCCATTGATCTAGAATAATTGCTGCGCCTCCCCTGTACACTGCCCATTTCTTTTGCAGGCGGGCTGCCCTCACCTTGCAGAGCTCCTCCATACGGTTACACAATTGAAGAGGGGAGAGGTCCTCCTGTACTGAAAAGATCACACCAAGCGAATTTTGTATAAGCTAAAAGGTTGGAATATACTAAATTCGCATGGTGTGATCCACTTTCTTGTTTGTTGTCAATAGATAATAACACCAAGTCCCTCATCAATAGTCTCCCATTTGCATATTATAAAATATGTATCATTCCAAGTTATATTATGTTTTATGAACTAAACGTTTTCAAAGAGGGTCCCAAAGCAAAATACAAACACATAATCAATAAGCCAACACTTTACCAACAACCAAAGCTTTATTAAATAAGATTTTTATGTTATTTTATCAAACCTAACAATGTTTCCATATGTGACACTTTGAGTTAACTGATCCAAAGGCTCATGAAAGCGACATTTTATACAATATGTCTTTGGAGCTTTTGTGTCGTGGCATTAGTAAACACCTCTAATGGAGCAAATATTTTGTAACTCATTTTTTCAACAACCCTGGATGCACGTCTTATCAAACATTTCTTCATTGCAAGGACACCATTCTCATAAGGCTTGCACAATTCGCTTAAACGAGGTCATGGGACGACTTTCAAGCTCGGCTCCCACAATTTTACAACGTAAAACTAGATGCCCATTGCCCTGAATGTATATCTTGGAAAAGCATGTCTCTTATGTCCATATGTTAGACAACAACGATGCCAGTAATGCTTTTCCCTAGTCCCAAATCCCCGACATCTGATAAATATAGCCCAAAGAAAAATATTTGATTCAGTGAGTGAATATAAATCAAGAAGAGGGAAGAAAAAAGAAGCAAGGATCACATGACGCAAAATCTCACTACACATTTACAAAGTGCATATGCATTTTCGCATGGTGTGATCCATGTATTATTGAGGGTGCAAATTTGCAAATATCCTCCTCTTCAAAACCTCCCCCCCCTCCCTTCCCTTTTTTTTTTGCAATATACTATCCATAGCATTTATTTTGAACCCTATAGTTCTACCTATTCATTGCGTATGAATGTCGCTCCGGTGATGTAACTCCATAGTCATCCTTCGTTAAGGATAGCATTCTCTGTAAGAATGAATGGCGTGGAGCAATACGATGAATGGGAAGAGTGAAAAGTAGGAAAACTTCAGAATGAAAATTTGGGTAGTAAAACATGGCATGTAACGACGTTTGCTTGTCCAAGACATCGCCTCGCCGTTGTTGCTTAACTCTATGCTTTCGCCCGAAAAAACACGGACACTATTGGAGACTTGGATTCCAAAGGAAGAGCCGGCGGAGAGGATGCACGTGGCGGCGCTTAATGTGAACAATGGAAATCTTGGTGCCAAAATTTGAAAAGGTGGTTGGTGCATGTGGGCATGTGCACGATGGCGGGGAAAAGTAGCCATTATTTTGGTCCGCGATACGATTTTCGAAAAATGCGGGCCATTAATGTGGTTGCAATGAATGCACAAACATGTCCTATGAAATTTCGCCATGTGGATGCCAAGTAAGCCTGCTCCTCTTTCTACTTGCCAACTAATACTGACTTTGGAAAAAAATGCGCAAACATCATTGGTCGCGAGAAACATGACGTGGAATTCTGGCATCCAAGATAAGGGCCATTTTGAGACCCCAAATCCGCCCTAATGGATGAATTTCCCAATCCAATTTGGCTTCTAAGGCAAGCAAAACACGCAAGCTATTCATTCTCACGACCGGTGAAAATGTCTCATCATAATCAAGACCTTTGACTTGGCTGAAACCTCGAGCAACTAGTCTAGCTTTATACTTGTCAAGGCTGCCATCAGCCTTGTACTTTTTCGTGAATAGCCATTTGCAATCTACTGCTTTGTGCCCAATGGGCAAATCAGCAAGTTCCCATACCTGGTTTGCATCCATGGATGCGAGCTCTACCTCAGCTGTCCATTTCCAATGTGAAGCTTCAGAGGAAGCCCATGCTTCCTCAATGCTTGCTGGTTCACCTTGCACTGCCAAGCAACACCATTCAACCAAACTAAGTTCAGCATTTTCAAGAACTTTACGAGAAGGTGTTCTGCTACGTGGTGGCAACGGTTGATCAGGAGGAGGGGGCATTCCAATGAGCCGAGGATCAGGAAGAACTTGATTATGAGGTGGATCATCATTCATGGGTTGTTGCACATCCACTGGTAAAGGCACATCTTGCTGCTGGTCCAGCCTCAAATCTTGAAGCTCAACGAGTGGAGGATCATCAAGAACAAGATATTTGTCTTGAATGAAGTGTCCATCTGCAAGTGGATCAATACACATAGAATTTGACTCATCAAAAACTACTTCTGAGCTGGTGTATACCTTTTTCCGCTCTTGATCCCACAACAAGTATGCTTTATGATTAGGTGCATAGCCAATGAAAGTGCATTTGGTGCTACGGGCATCAAATTTTCTGCGCAAATGCTCAGGAACATGTACATAAGCGGTACATCCAAATGTGCGCAAATGAGAAACATCCGGTTTCTCTCCAGACCAAGCTTCTTCTAGAGTCATCTCATTATCCAATGCAACTGTCGTCAATCTGTTTTGCACATGAACGGGCCTGCAAAGAATTGCATCAGCCCAAAAATACTTTGGCAAATGACTTTCGGCAAGCATATCTCCGCAACACCGTTTTGTTGAGGAGTAGCCCTCGTTGTGCATTGACGCTGAATCCCTGCCTGATCACATGTATCATGAAAGAGATCACTAAGATACTCTCCACCACCATCAGTGCGCAATTGCTTGATCTTCCTCCCTGTCTGATTTTCTACACATGCTTTATACAATTTAAAAGCCTCAAGAGCATCACTTTTCTTGGTTAGAAAATATACAATGGTTTTCCGACTAAAATCATCAATAAACGTGATGAAATATACTGCCTTACCAAGGCGCGCAGACACCTCTATTGGTCCACAAAGATCTGAGTGGATAAGCTCCAGCACTTGCTTAGCTCTGCTGCCTACACTTGCAAATGATCTGCGAGGGTGCTTACCAAGGATGCATGCTTCACAAAGATCCGGATCTGTCTTCATAGTTATCTTCATGCCATGAACCATGTTCTTTCGCTGCATTATTTTTGAAGCTTGAACATTAGCGTGACCGTATCTTTTGTGCCAAAGTAGCACTTTCTCCTTTTCTTTGGCTGATACGACTAAAGCTTGATTTGACAGCTCATACAAATTTCCATGTCTTGAGCCCTTGGCCACTATATCCCCTTCAATCCGTGCATTCTTAAAAAAAAGAACTTCCTTATCATCAAAGAAAACTTGCAGACCAGCATCTGCTGCACATGCAACTGACAAAAGGTTTTTTCGCAATTCTGGGACATGTAAGGTTTCTGGAAGCACCGTACTTTCACCATTCAATAGCGTGAAATGATATTGACCACTTCCTTGCACTTGAATTTCACTGTGATCTCCCAATTGCACCAGACTTTTGTCATTTTGATAACTTGAGAATAGATCCCTATCCTTCAACATCACTGACGTGCATGCAGAATCCACTGTAAGAACCTTCTTTCCAGCAGCAGTACATGCACTTGTTTCCACAACAGAAGCCTCCCCTTTAATTTTGAGACTCTGGTCTGATTGGATCACAAGAGAAGCCTCTCCTTTGATGACTTGTGCCTCAACTAGGTGTGCTTTCTCTGATTTGTTCTTTCCCTCCGGACAATCGACTGCATAATTGGCCATATTCAAAGCAGTTCCTGCATTGTCCTCTCTTGGCATAAACTTTCTTAGGACGTACTCCTTTTGATCCTTCCACCTTCCCATCTGATTGCTTTTTGTAATGAGGCTTCTTATCTTGCCTCCCTCGTGCAAGCATGGCTTGTGATGGCTTGGAATCCTCCACTTTGTCTTTCAAGCGCATCTCTTTCTGCAAAAGCTTAGAGACGGCGTCATCCCATGAAAGACTACTTTGAGCTGTCAAGAAATCAACAAAGTTTTCCCATTATTGGGAAGAGAAGCATATAACTGGAGCTTTTGTTGCCCCTCTGGAACTGCATACTTGGAATCTGCTGCTGCCAACATATCAAACATCTCCTTCATTTGATTTATGTGTGTATTCAGATCAGCTCCTTCCACATACTTACAATGCCACGGTTCTATTGTGACAGCAATAGAACCGACATTCCTTGGATGGGGACGTTCTCCTCCACGTCTCCTATTTATTCAGCCTCTTGTCTCATTTCCAGTCATCGGCGTTCTCTTGAGCTCCCTTTTCTGTTCTCTCTTCTTTGGCTCCTCAAGTTTCATCCCATCCCACAACCACAAAACTATTCTCCTACCTACTACCTAAGTTACCTTTTGCGTGATTGCTTCCGAGGTGCTGCTGTCTTGCTCGGGTTCTTTGGCTTTTCGAAGGTTCTTTGGCTTCCAAAGGTTAGTTCGTTCTGATGACTTGGTGTGTTCTTTTTCTGAAGGTTACGGTTGCAAGTAGGTTTGATTCATGTTGTTTGTTTTGATCTGGTTCGAGTGGTTCTTCTGGATCGTTTACTTCCAGTTCTTCTTTTTGGATCGTTGCTTCCAGTTCGTCTGTTTGATCTGGTTCATGTGGTTTTTCTAGATCGTTGCTTCCAGTTCTTCCGCTTTTTCTTATGGGCCCCTCTTTGCCATATCTCTGCGCTCTTCCCGCCCTTGGTTTGGTCGTTTTTGCTTCTCTCTTTCCGGGTTTCCTGTTTTTTCAGTTCTGTTCGATTCCAGAGGGTCCAGCTTGCATTCCAGTTTATCATCTATTTTCTCAGATATCTTGAAGTTCGGGATCCATTTTTTGTTTCTCTGTTTTCTGCCTTGGTCTCGATCCTATCCGCTCGCTTTGCTTCCGTTTTTGCCAGATTCTGGGCCTTATTTACCTGATGAATCCGTTCTGAGGGTTGCAGCTTCCTCACCTGCATCGTACCACAGATCTATGCCCCTTTTCCGTCTCTTTAGGAATCCCCCCTTTTCAGATTATCCCAGGTCTGCCGCAGCCTCCGCCTGAGTTCGTCTGGTACTAATTTGATCGAGTTTTTCTGTTCCTTACTCTCTTGATGGGTCGTTCTTAGCGTTTGCGGCATCCTCACCTGCATCTGGCCTCAGATTCGACATGCATCTGGCACCCCTGGCCGATTCGCCACCGCTTCTTTCAGACTGTTTTGTATTTCCTATCTTAGGCAGGGATACCAGGCGTCGGTTATCCTTGCCCCCTCTATGGGATTACATCACTTTCATTTTAAGTTTATTTGTGAATTTTGTAGGGTTTGTCTTGCTATATTCCTGTTAGGCGTGTTTTGCTTTTGTCGGGTCTAGTGGCCCTGTTCTTTGAATTCTTCTTTGTCTTGCTCGTAAATCTCTTTGGGCTTTATAGCTTCTAAGTTATAGCTAACAGTATGTGAAAGTATTAGTTATTGCATGTGAAACTTGTGCACATACACTTCGCGATGCCCCATATTACTCAACACCTCAGGGTTGGCTCAACATGGCAGATTATGTAAGGATATCAATTTTCGCATGATTAGAGAACAGGTCGTCTTGTGATAGAAGTTCTTGTCATCATTATGGTTGTGGTATAACATTAGATGTAAGTAAATTATCATTATTGATCTTAGAGTTATTCTAGCAAGATAGCTTTAAGGCCAACAAGTGTGTATCTAGGTTTTATGTTATACCCTAGAGCTCATAGGACTTTGAAGATGCCACGTGGTATGTCTTTGCTAGGCAGTTTTTGTCTTGGCGACTTGTCTGCCGCGAGTTATTTTACGTTTCTTGTCCTTATAAATTTGGTCGCGTTGGTTGTATACATGGTTGATATCTGCGAGATTATTTTCTTAGGTCTTGTAGGGCTAGTTCCCTTAGGAAGGATGTTGGCAAGTAAGTTGTGGTCTTGAGATTGACTTATTTTGGTGTGAAACGTGTGATTTTGCTATACAACCATGGTGCAACAAGCATGTTTTTTCAACCACGAAATGTTTAGCACTATCGGCATCAGCTTGGCAGGTGACCTTTGCATCAACACAAGGGACTTGAACATGGTACGTAGGGTCTTTCTAATATTTTTGCACTGTTGTTGTAACCGTTCCCCCTTCTTATTGCGTGTAATTCTTTAGTCTGTTTTGAGTCGAGTAGAGTCATTTTCCTCCTCCTCGATATCTTTTAGTATTGGAAGTTTTCATGCATAGGTGCTAAAGCTTTACATGTATGCGTATGCATGATAGTTCCTACGATGCATGTGTTGCCCTTTGTTCGTTAGGTGCCCTTTAGTTGCTATCTATATGTGTATATGCTTTTTTGTCATATATGATAGTTACTTATTTTACTTCTGTTTGTCCCTTTGATGATTCTGCATACGATCTTCTGGTATGTTCTCCTGAGCTCATTCGGTTGAGATGTTATTGCATGAGAGTGGTTTGCCATGTACATTTGGCATGCATCAATTTCATGAGAGCGTGTTTGCCATGTACATTTGTCATGTTGCACCCCCGGACTCCGAGAGATTGTGCATTGCGTAATTTTCAAGTTTTTAGGCCATGTGTTGATTGCCATATCTCTTTCTCTAGACCGTTTATTTGGCGCTCGATGTTCACATTAAATTCATCTTGGGGTTTCTGTGGTTTTATTTATACAGTTTCTTTTGCTCTCCGACTTTCTATACTGTATGTTTGATGCATTTTAGGCATATATATCTATAGATGATATGTGCATTGCATGGTTTCTGTTGCCTTTGGGAACATTGTGCATTGCGTGAGTCCAGCCAGGTTCGTTATTACTATGCTTGTTCTATATGTCATGCAATTTCCTTTCTTTCGAACTCATATTCATACATTCCATTTCACTTATTGCTATGATTAAGTCGGGATAGGCCGGGGCATGTTCATTTATCTTTCTTTTTCATGTCTCTAATTACGCGGGAATGCTGTGAATGTCCATATAGTTATTTTGAATTACTCGTTGGTTCTTTAGTTTAATCCATGTGATCCCCATGTGTCGGTCAATGCATGCTCTCTTTTCATATGTTCCCAGTTGTTTCTTTTGGTTGCCTTTTGAGGGCCCATGCACGCTTTTGTGTCATACGGTCTCAGTTTTTCTCGCCTTTGAGGATAAACGTCTTAATTCTTCTATTTCTCCTTGCATGTTCGTCATAATTCTCGTATTTCTTTTCCTTTTCATTCCAATTTATATTTTACATTTTTGTATTGCTCGACGTTTTTTGTCTATGTTATGGTTATCTTGTCCCATACGTGTTTGTCCTCTTTTCGTGTTGACTTTCGCTTTTGCTTCTTCATGCTTGTTATATCACCTTTGTTGAGGCCCTTCTTCCTTCGAGGCTCGTTATAGGTTCATTGCTCAACGATTCTATGCAATTCTATCTTTGCATCCTGTATGGTTGTTGCATCCTTTTCACCTTAGATCTTCAGTCTTGGTAACACGCATTTGGTTGGTGTCTTTTACTCATGGTTCGGTTGGTAAGTCCGCTCATTGCATATGTGCATTTTGGCATGGGAAAGTTATGTTTCTCGATTGAATCAGCCTTTTCTTGACATATAGTTTTTTCCATAGTCGGATGTCTAGTTGTTTACTTTGCTCTTTCAGAAAATTTCTATTGGTCCTTTCTTTACGACCACTTTTATATGCCACGTTTCTCCGGGTCAATTCCTTTCAGTGTTCATGCTAGGGTGTCGCTTTCTATCTTGTCAAGGTGGTGTTTTTTGCTCAGTTCATTATGGTTGGGTTTCTTCATCTTGTTCATTCAAGTTGACGGCATGGTGGGGTTGAAATTTGAATTTGTTTTTTCTAGTGGCTTGCTTGCATCACTGTTTCTAGAGGCATTTGATCTGTTTTTTTTTTTTTTTTTTTTTTTTTTTTTTTTGCGTTTGGTCATCTCACCTCATGATTTTTCTTAGTCCTTTTTTGCCCCGCATCTCATATTTTCCCCCCGTATTCCTTTTTTGCTCTTATCCTTCATTAGTCTCTTGAATTGCCTTAGCCTCATTGTCCCAGTTCCTTATTTGTCATTTTTGTGTTTTAACCTTTTGAATCGCCTTATTTTTCTTTTTTCTTGTCTTGTCTCCTCCATTTCTCATCTTGGTTGACCTTGGTTCTCTTTTGGTGTCCATTTATCATGCTTTTGCTCCCTGATCTGCTTTATCTTTGTTTCTCCATCGGCCTTGCTTAACCCTTTCTTCCTTGTTTGTCTCATCTGATCGTTTCTGGTTATCTTGTTTTACCAATTTGTCTCATTTGCTCCATCTTTTTGGCTTATCATTGTGCTACATTGCTTTTGTTCTCATGTCACTACCAAGTGTCTCTTGTCTTCCTTTATTTCATGTTTTTTCGTTGGATTCCTCAACTTCCGTTACTCCTTCTGTCACATGTCCAGTTGGATGCTGCCTAGTGGCGTGACGTTAAAATACTATCTATCTATCTATCTATCTTCTGCTTTATTGCTCTATGTTGCCCCTTCTTGTCACCTTAGATAATATTGTTCTTCTTACTCTCCGACACGCGTTGGGTTTTTCAATCCTATTGGTTATTTGTACCCTATTGCCTCGCATACCCTTTTTTTGCCACTGTCACAGTTCTCTTATTTCTCTTTTTGACCTTTGCTTTTCGGGTTTATCTCATTCGTGTATTGCCATTACATGCTTCCACATTTGCCTCTAGGCATCACGTGCTTCTTTTGTTCTAGTTGTCTTTTGTCACTTAACAGCTTTCTATGGTTTTACTGGTATTTTTAGTAATAGATTGTTATCTCCTCGAATTTCTTTCATATGTTGCGGTTTACAATTGTCACTATGGTTTACTAGTGCATGTTGATTTTTTGTTATATTATGGAGGTTTATCTCACAACACCTTTTCGCTATTCTAAGAGTCTCGTCCTTTATTCCTTAGGTTCTTGTGGCTCGTTTGTCTATTTTTGCGTAAATCGTTTGTTCTGTTGTTTTTTACATTATTAGTATCTCTTTTTACATCGGTCGTTTGGGACATGGATGTTCTTTCTTGAGTTCATATCATTTTGAGTTTTTTCCTTTCCTTTGAAAAGCATTATCGTCTAGTATTCCGTGGTTGCATGTTTTATATCTGCTTTAGGGTTTCTGGTGTTTCGAGATTACTTCACTAGTATTTCATATTCTAGGGCTCTTGTTTCCAACATCATGATTGGTGGGTTTGAGGCTCTTTTGTTCGTAGGTTCCAGTATTATGATTGTGCAAATCATGGTTTTGGTTATGGTGTTATTGTATATATTCGCTAGATCTATGCATGCTGCCATAATTTTTTAGTTTGTTCTCATGAAGGTCTTCGAGGCCCTATTCTCGCTTTTTCCTCAATGTTTCTTGTGGTTGCCCCTGCGTTAGATATTTGTGTTATGTAACCTTGCATTATGTGACATTTACTATGTTGTCCTTATGTACTCTGTTCCTTTGTTCACGATCGATTTATCTTCCCATTATTTCATCCTTATGTTTGGTTCATCTCTTTGGTCCTTTACTCATAAGTTTCCTTCTTTCACTTATCCTTTCAAAACATCTTGGTCCTTCTTGAAACGTCTTGGCGTCTGGACTCCTTTGTTTCTTCGCCTCACCTCATGGTTCGCCATAGTTCTTTGCCTTCTTAGTGCCTCTTTTATCATAGCCTTTGTTCCGATTCGCTTTGCCCAGCCTTTTTTTGTTTCCCAGTTGCCTGTTCTTTTCTGGTCATCTTTCTTTGCGCGTTCCTCATTTTGGTTGCTCTGCCCTTTTCCCTAGTTATCTTCTTTTGTCTAGCCCTTTTGAGATAGATTCCTCTTCTATCGGCCAACTTGTCTGTCTCATAGGACCCATCCTAGGAATGCCACGGTTCTATTGTGACAGCAATTGTGACGTCCCCTACTCGCATACGGTGCCCTCACCGTATACAAGCAGGAGTTCTCCCCCCATACCAGCTCCACACTGATATAGGGCCCTCCACACATCACTGCACCCGTAACGAGTCCCAGTGGGAAGAGTGAAGGTGTCATTCTACCCTGTCTCCCTCAGGGCCAACCTAGCTGCGGAAGCGTAAACATACATGTCAGTATATAACATAAGCACATAACCACCTCCAAGGGTGGTCCATCACATCTGCATAAACAAGGTGAGCACAATACATATGGGAAGCTTTACCCAGGGCTCAGACTCAAGGGGATGATCGACGGCTTGGGTCTCCGAGTTCATTGCGCATTTAATTCATGGCAATGGCTTTGGTCGGGCATATGAACATGGCATAGGGTTGTCCACTCCATCCGCCCCTCCACATTGCACACTTTGCGAGTAGGCTGAAAAGTGTTGGGACTGGCGATCAGAGTCTCACGGATGCATAGCCAAAAGGGCTATTCACGGGTTTCATCTCCCGATTCCGATGGGGCGGTAGGGATCACTCCCCGAGAGGTCTACATCTTGACTCAAGGTGACTAGAGGGCCCCTTTGCCCAGATTCGACTTGAACCCATTGGAAGGTGAACCCCACCCCACGGTGTCGAGCCCATGCCTTGCCCTTTCGGTGGCAAGGCATTAGACCTAGTCACAATGATCCCCCGGTAGCACTAACACACCATAGGGATCGTTCAAGAGTCGAAACACGAACCTCTTTCTAAGCCCGGCCGGCCCCTTCACCCACAACCGGTGTGGTTCTTGTGCACAGCCGAATCTACCGGTGTGCTAGAGAGGCTACTCTAAGAGCATCAACTACAAGCCTTAGGGCCTCTACCCCCTTCCCAATACAAGGAGTTCACAAAGATACATCATCCATATACATCACCGAAGGACTAAAGAACTAGATCTAATCTAGATCATAGAGTTAGGTTCCTTAGTTAGTGTCCGAGATCTAAGATCTAGATAGCTACTATGGGCAATTTAATAGTCTAAACTTACTGGTTCTATGACTAGAAGACGGTTTAAGCTATTAAATTGACCAAATACCGATCCCCCGAGTGGCTCCTCGACTGAAGTTCAACCATCCTATTTGAGCTGATCGAATTCGGGAAAACCGATGGCGCAATTAAGCCAAGTCTCGGGATGCGGTTTTGGCTCACAAGGCGATCAAAGCGGGGCTCTAAAACCCTAAGGATGAAAAACTAGCAAGTTAGGGTTTTCCTACCCTAAATAGACATGGGTTTAGGGCTAGGGTTTCCAATTATCCCTTTTTGGCATGTGGGATAATTGGAAAGGGCCCACTTGCCATTAATGGCAAGGTGGCAAAAAGTGCCTACATGGAAAAGTGTGCCCACATTAATGTGCATATGTGCACATTAATAACATGTGAACATTCCTAGCAAGTTGCCCCTAGGGCTACTTACCTGGCTATCCGTCGGCGTACACGTCGGTCGGAGTGGCGGTACGCTGGCGTGTGGCGGCGATGCGATTATCGTTCTGGGGACCGTATCTTTGTGCGAACGCCACATTCTCCCCACCTTGAAATGATGTCGTCCGGCAAGATCGTGGGTCTCCCCACCTTGGGATCTTCCTAATCTGCAATCTGCAATCAACGTGATGCATACAATATAATAGTTATACATTTATCAAGATTACCCTAAGGTAATATTTTTAGAACATTATCACGTCATCATACTATGGAATACTTATCAATTCATAACATCATTAAACAAGTTATTCGCTATCTCAGTTATTATGACATTAAGTTAGACAAAATTTCAACATTTCCTATCCATAATTATTGTTCGAGGTACTCTTCGTTCCTTGCAACTCATTCCAACAAAATTTGTGTTGCAAGTCTTCGTAGCTCGACCTCCTTGCCCTCCGGAGCGCTCTATTGGCCTGCAGGTCGACACTACGTTAGTACCATTTAATTATTTAATAAATTTTGGTTATATGGTGACCACCCCACCTATCTACATGGATGCATGGCTAATCTCCCGTAGGAAGAGGGTGAATGTTCCATTATGGCCGTGGAGACAGCGCCTATGTGCCTATATGCCGCTCATGCCTACACCCTAGTTGCCCAGCGTGGAGGATAGGTCCTTCCCGTATATGGGGCGTGAAGGCCTGATTCCTCCTATCAAAGCATATATGGGGCTAGAGGTGCTTTTCCTATCAGTGCATTCCTTCATGACCTCCTTTCTCTCTAGGTCGTCTACTTCCGTGGGACAGAAGTAGACTTTCTAATCTACCTTCCACTCGCCCAACGGAAACGCGGTCATGCCTACATTGACATTACACCACGCCCTAGAGATCACCGTAGTGGTCCCATCATTGGTAACACGCATGCGACCCATACCTAGCATAGGTTGCATGCGTAGATTAATCTTAACTATACATAGAATTAATCTACACAAATCGACATGCCTGAGCCGATTTCTTCGGAGATGACCTTGCCGTCCCATTGCTCCATAAACTGTGGGTACTGCTTTACTAAATCTTTCTTAAGTACCCATGTGGCGTCTTCCACTAGTAAGTGTTTCCACTTGACCAAGTATTGGAGGAATTCTGATCTCCTCGTTTTCTTGAAAGCTTTATCAAGAATCAATTCTGGAACTATCTCCGGTTCCTCCTCGGTCATTTCCAACAAGCGTTGGAGTGTCCAAGACTTAAATGCGGGTTTGGAGTGTGCTTCTTTAACAAACTCACGTGGAAGACCTTATGAATCTTTAGGTGTCTTTGGCAAGTCTAGCTTGTAGGCTTGATTACCTACTCTCGACTATTACGAAAGGTCCAGCCCACCTTGGAGCAAGCTTCTTGCAATTCCCAATCTGAGCCACTGCTTCACCTTGATCTTGAGCCAAACATCATCTCCAACTTTGAACTCTCTTATTGTTCGATGCTTGTCGGCGATGCTCTTTTGTCGACTTCTTCTTTGCTAGCGGATACCCTCGAACCTCTTCCACAAGCTGCTTTGATATCAGCCAACATCCTGCGAGACTTCCACTTTTGACACGGGGTTGTGCCAAGTGTAATGGAGTTAAACAGCGATAGCCGTAATTGATCATAAACGGCGACATTTGGGATGATTCTGCTTGGTGCTATTGTATGCAAACTCCACCAAGTGAATAAATTCTTCCCACATACCTTGCTTATTCGGACATAGTTTCATAGCATGTCCTCTAAAAATCCTGTTGGTCCGCTCCGTTTGGCCATCCGTGCGAGGATGATATGCCGCGGCTCATGGATAGCCCGTGCGGATTGTCGCAAAGAGGTCCCGCCAAAAGGCGCTCATGAATTTCGGATCCCTGTCGGAGATGATCTCCCTTGGCATGCCATGAAGCCTAAAGATCTCTTTGGTGAAGAGCTTCGCTGTATCCATAGCCGTATCTGTGGTCCTGCAAGGCACAAAATGTGCCATTTTCGACAACTTGTCGACTACTACCATCAAAGCGTCTTTCCCTCTGACGGTCCTTGGGAGTCCTGTGATGAAATCCATGCTAATCACCTCCCACTTAGCGTTTGGCACCGCTAATGGCTCTAATGCCCCTGGAATTCGAAGCTGCTCCGCCTTTGTCTGCTGGCATAGCTGACATTCCTTGATGTAGCGAGCTACCTGCTTCTTCATTCCTGGCCAATAATAGCTGCTGCGCACTTTGAAATATGTTTTCATGAATCCCGCATGGCCAGCTATTGGGCTGTTGTGCATGTCATGGAGGATCCTGATGACTCAGGTACGCACAACTTGTCCTTATGATATAACAGGTTGCCCTCCTTCTTATAATGCTTGAAGGCTTCCCGCTCTTTATCTGTTCTAGCCTCCCTAGAGAGGCTTGCCCATATTTCTCTGAAATCCACATCCGTTGGCACGGACTCTTCAATCTTCTTACCAAAGTCGCTGGAGAGCGTCGAAATTGCATTGCAATGCACTCTAGTTGTCAGGGGATGCCTCGAAAGCGCATCTGCTACCACATTGAGCTTCCCCGGCTTGTAGACTATATCAAAGTCATATTCCTCGACATTAGAGATAATATGGGGTCTCCATATGGCCCCCTAAGAAATTATAAATGTTTTATTGTAATTTTCTATAAAATATAATTTGACAGCATTAGTCAATTTTTGCCATTAATATGCCAAATCTAGGAAGTCTTTTCCACCCCTCAGAAAAATCTTTCCTTCCTTTTTATGCTCCTTTGTTGCCACGTGGACTTTTAAAAGTGTGCAATGTTTAAAGACCTTTAAGGGATAACACCTCAAGAGTGTTCAAAGTCGACGGCATATTTAAAAGCTTTCATAGAGCATCTCAGCAGTGCCTCGGGCTGTGTGGTAAATGATTTAATGCTATTAATCAAGTTTTAGGGAAATGAGTTAATGGGAAATTGTGGATACGGCAACGTTGAAGAAAACTAGGTCAGAAAAAAAAAGACGGAACGAATCAAACGAGGCTATTCTTCTTTTTCCTTTTTTTTCCCGCCCGGTATGCCATAGCCAAGTCCGGCTTCTTCTTATGCTTTGTAGATCAGTGTTGGAAAGTTGGCGACTTAACAAATCGATTTGGCTTTGCTTTTCTTTGATATTTATCTATAGAATGTTTTTTTCTAGGCATTTCCATTGCAGCTCTTATTCCTCAATGTGGACAACTGGGTGGCAATGCTATAACTCGCACGGTTTTCCCAAGGATTTCATCTTTGGCGTTGCTTCATCAGCATATCAGGCATAGATGAATTGCAGGCAAACATATAGGGGATTTCAGTTAAAACTTGTTAAAATTGTGTCTGCAGATTGAAGGAGCTCTGCAAGAGAGCGGCAAAGGCATCACAATTATGGATGGATGTATCAAAGGTTAGCTGCAATTGTCCCAATTGAAATATTCTCATATTGCAAATGCTAATTTTGTACCTTAGGGAGCAGAAGCAGTATCAATCCCGAAATAGCAGATGACGGCTATCACCTCTATAAGGTTTATGAAATTTCAATGGTTTTTGGAGGTTGTTCTCTTAGAATTTTCTTGATGCAGGAAGATGTGGATCTCCTAGATGACTTGGGTGTTGATGCTTTTAAGCTTTCCTTATCATGGCTTTTACCAGGTCTGTATCATATCAACTTGATCAGTAAGAATGTTATTTCTGTCTATGAGAATCTTTGCTTTGTGATACGCAATATGGCATGATACTATGCTTGTTATTGGTCATAGGCGTATCAGGGTTCAACTCCCTGGACTTATATCATTCTAACCAGGATTCATCGTTGAACAAATAATTTTGTTGTTCTTGATATGATTAGATTAGGCACTTGAACCTTTTGTTCTTATAAAGAGAGATGAAAGGTATATAGTTTTTCTATAAATTGATTAGTGTATAGTAGTGGAACGAAAATAGCTCAGTGGTAGTCATCTTATTATAAATAGGGACACATGACAATACGCTCAGTAGTAACCATATTGTTCATTCTTTGTGCCTGCCTTACTTCAATCCATTGTTTTCTCATGTGGTAAACAATTAAAGTATGGCTATTTTTAGTTGCAGATCATTGTCTATGATGCAGGATTCTGATATTCATACAAAGCCAAGTCTTGCTTCTAAATGCTCACAATGTTCACAAGTTTGATGTAATCATCATAATCTGTCATTGCAGCTCATTCCCATGTAGGATACTAAAAGCTTCTACCAGCAGTCTATTAGCAAAGGTGGATCGCAAAGGAAGACATAATCTACATACTTCTATATGTTACATAAATTCATCCTTATAATTCTGCATGTACAAAAGAAAGTATGTGGCATGTTTGACTCAATCAGAACACAATATGCGCAACAATGTGCAATTTGTCATTGCAGCTCATTCCAATGTAGGATACTATGATAAGCTTCTACCAGCAGTCTATCAACAAAGGTGGATCACAAAGGAAGAACCATAATCTACATACTTCTATATGTTACATAAAGTATGTGGCATGTTTGACACGACCAGAACACATGATACCAACTGCAAATTCAAGCAAGATCAGATCATGGAGGAGGCTGCAGCCCTACAGAATAAATTCTCTCTGCAACTGAAAAATGCCTTTTAACAGAAACAATGAAACATTCACATACTCTTCAGGAATTGAACCTGACAAGCCAAGCGTTTTTCTTTTCACAAAATTTAGGTCTTATAGCTTATGGAGTTTAGAATAGAAAAGTGTTAAAGATTGTGGCTTTTCCTTCTTCTGCCATGTTGTAAGGTACATGAATACGTAGAGCTGGACTTCTTTTCTTGCCAAGCAAACTGGCAGATATCTAGCATAAAATAATCCAGCAAGAAAGGCTTTGTACTGATGCAACAAACTGAGGAAACTATAACTTAAGAACCTAAGATACCAAATCGTAATGATTTTACACATTCAAAGGGCTAACATGACATGTACATACCATCCGAAACTTCTTGCAGAGTTCAATATCTTGTGTTGCCAGGAAAAAATGTTCAGGATTGTCTGCACCTGTAAGGCCCTTCAAGCACTCGGAATCTGACTTGAGGGGTTCATGATCACATCTGAAATGCATATAAAAGATATATGTACAGATCCATCCAAAATACTAGCAACAAAACCCAGACATACTTGGCAATGTGATTTCGTCTAGCTTCCAATGCAGTTCCCAGAATCAGTTCCCAGAATGACTCACCTAGTTTCTTTAGCTCTGCACCTGCCATTAACCTCAAATTAACCAATGGCCTTATACAATTCAACAAAAGGAAGTGAAGAAGGCTAACCGATCTAGTTATAAGAGCTTTGGCAGCTCCACCGATAAGAGCAGGCAAGTTTAGGGTTTCCATCACAAAATGTTTCCAATGCGAAATGTTTCTATCGCATAATACATGGCAAGTTCAAGAACCAGATTGATGCTCTCCGGCTTTTCTCTGTTCATCCGAATCCTAGCAGATGATCAATAGATCTAAAGCAAAAAAAAAAAATCTCCTAGCATATGAACTCTAAACCAACCAGAGCGTATGAGGCTCTTGCTCCATCGAGAACCAACTCGGGCTGATACGAAATCGAGATTGGGAGCTGTGTATTTTCTAATGTAATAACTATTGGATGCATCTGTGTATTTTCTAATGTAATAACTACTGTTTGCTCGATGCATCGAAATGACTTATAATTATTTCCCACCTTAACTAAATAAAATACCTAAATATCTAACATATCTTCATGAGATTTTTTGCACTATTCTCAAAATATATGGGGCATTCCTTTGCCATGTAGACATGCCATTTGAACAAAGAGCAAGCCCCTTATTGGTTGATAGCAAAATCTGATGTGGAATTTCGAGATTTATTAAAAGGACACTAAGAGACCCCATATTTTCTCTAATGGGAACTCCATCCACCTCCGCTGCCTCAGATTAAGGTGTGGTTGCGTGAATACATACTGGAGGCTCTGATGGTCAGTATCCAATTGGAACTTCCTTCCTAAGAGGTAATGCCTCCATATTCTTAGTGCCCTGACAACCGCAAGCAATTCCTGGTCGTGCGTTGGGTAGCGCGTCTCGGCGTCGTTCATCTTCCTGGAGTCATACGCTACCACACGCTCTTCCAGCATAAGCACTGCCCCTGTAGCTATCTTACTTGCATCTGTTGCTACAAGCTTATCTTTCTCCGGGTCCGGCAGGGTCAAGACAGGGGCTGTCGTCAAAGCTTCTTTCAACAATTCAAACCCCTTTTGGGCTTTCTTGTGCCAATGCTCTGCCCAATTTCTCACCTTCTCTGCTCTTGTCAGGTCCGTTAATGGGGCCGCTATCTTAGCAAAGTTCTTCACGAACTTCCTGTAGTACCCTGCTAGCCCGAGAAAACTTCTGACCTCATGCACATTCTTCGGCGCCGGCCACTGAATCACTGCTTCAATCTTGGCGGGGTCCGTCGAGATGCCTTCTGCTGAAATCACATGACCAAGGTATTCCACCTTCTCCGCTATGGTGGCGCCGACAACTTGGCGTACAATTGGTGCCTCTTCAACTTCTCCAGCACTCTTCTCAAGTGTTGTACATGCTCTTCAAGGGATTTGCTATACACCAAAATGTCATCAAAGAAAACAATCACAAAGGTGTCTAGGAACTCCCTGAAGATATCGTTCATGAGCCTCATGAACGTTGCAGGGGCATTTGATAAGCCGAAAGGCATTACCGTAAACTCATAGTGCCCATACCGCGTCCTGAAGGCGGTTTTATGGATATCTTCTTCCTTTATCCGGATCTGATGATAGCCTGACCTTAAGTCGATTTTGGAGAAGATCTTTGCTCCTTGAAGCTGATCCATCAAGTCGTCTGATCTTGGAAGCGCATACTTGTTCTTGATGGTGTGCTTATTCAACTGTCTATAGTCTATGCACATCCTCAGAGATCCATCTTTCTTCTTGACAAAAAGAATGGGCGCTCCAAATGGCGAGACACTAGGTCTAATGAAACCTAGGTCGAGCAGCTCTCGCAGAATCGCTTCTTCACT
This sequence comes from Isoetes taiwanensis, assembly GCA_021234155.1. Classification (NCBI taxonomy): domain Eukaryota; kingdom Viridiplantae; phylum Streptophyta; class Lycopodiopsida; order Isoetales; family Isoetaceae; genus Isoetes; species Isoetes taiwanensis. The sequence goes on from JAJEKV010000005.1 coordinate 21,798,974, forward strand.
CGCGTCAATCTTGCGTTGTCATTCTATATGGAGCCTTGCTTGACGGCTTTGTTCCCGGTTCGAGTGCTATCTCGCATTCGACTCCCCTATAAGGAGGGAGCTGCTTGATCTCATCCGGGAAGAGCTCATGGAACTCCGTGATCAAGTAGCTATCTGCTTGGGCAGCTTGTTGAGCACTTTATCTTCTTCACTCTCTTCTGACTCCGGCTCTTCAATCTCAAGCTTGAAGATGTATGCCCACCGCTCACACTTGAATGTACCGTTTAGAAGACATACACCGCATGATGGGGACAACTTCTTTACCTGTGATCTCAATGATCTTGCCGTCAGGTGTTGGGAAGGTCACTTTCCGCTTTCCACAATCAATGATGGCCCCTGCTGGTCAAGGTACTCCATACCTATGATCAAGTCGTATTTCCCAATGCCCATTACTTCTGCCCCCATCTGAATTTTAATCCCTGGCAAGTCGATGTCGAAGTTGATTCTCTTACTGCCGATGCCGCCTTCTTTGCTCCACTTGCTAAGACAACGGGCCTTGGCTTTGACTTTAATGGTTTCAACTTCAACATTTGGGCCATTGCGGGGGGATGGGTTATGGCTACTTCGAATCTATCGGGACTATAAATGACTTGGCCTTGGCCTTTCCCAATCGTGGAAATTAGCTTATATTGGCTCTCGCTTGCTCTGTATCTATTGCGGCAAAGATATGACACTCACCACCAGAATGTAGTCGCGGGCTTCCGCGCCGCCGTCGTCGGACGAGTGTCCCAATCCCCCAACTCGCTAGTGCCGCACTCATAATGTATGGGCAGTTCATTTGTTCTATGGCCTGGCTGGAAGCACCCGGGCGAGCTGCTTTTCTATGCACTCTGTCTCTTCTCCTTGGGCATGGCTCGCAAGAAGGATCGCCTTTGCTTTGGAGTAGTTTGACCCTTCACGCTTATCTTTAAAGGACACACTGCTTCTTCTCCTGCTTTGCTTCCCCGATTGCTACTATATGGGGCTCTAGCGGTCTGGGGTGTTTGTCCTCGGGCTAAACCGCCTGTTGCCTTGCCTTTGTCCCGATATCTGCTGCCTCGCCCGCTACTCGAGGTCCCGTTCCTTGCAAGCTTATTGCCTTGGACTCCGCTCGATAATTGTTCTAGGGTTTATTGCCCTTACAAACTTGCGGATCTCCTCATTCAGACCTTCAATGTAGCTTTTCTGCGCATGCTTCTCACCTAACTTTGGCACATCTGACCTCGGCCTCATGAACTCCTCGTATATTTCTCAGACTTGACTTGTTGCCTTCTCGCGCAACACAGAGAACCTTTTGCATCATCTTTGGACTTGTGCTCTCTTGGAACGTAATGGGCTTTGAAGGCTTTAGCAAACTTCACGAACACCGCAAGCATCCCCGCTTAAGCCACGAGCTTTGGCATAACCCTTCCACCAAATCGTCTTTGCTCCTTCGGGTTTGCGGTTGCTACCCGCCTTTATCCTTATCCTTCATACCATAAGCGTTGCCATATTCACTCATCTCGTCAAGCCAAGTTTTAGCCTCCATGCGACCTATATTCGCTGAGAATTGCTCGAGCTTCTGGCCTTCCAAACATTTCCCAATCACGAGTCCACTTTCTTACGGTAGTCGAGGTTCTTGTGTCCCTTTGTCGTCCGTCCGGAGTGTTCCTCTGCCTTCCATCTGTTCGGTCTTAGTTCTGCTCTTCTTCTTCCTCGGAATCGGAGTCTGAATCTGGGCTTGAGTCGGAGGAGTCCGAACTGGGGGACCTTCCTCTCTTGCCCCTCTTCTTGTCTCTTCCTGTTCTCCGAGCTGACGCTTGCGGCAGTTGAGCGTTACCCACCGAACCTGCTCCTGCTTGTGCGGCTAGCAAAGCCTTTATCTGCTCAAGGTCCGTCCTCATTTGCGATATTTCTTCTTCTGGGGTCATTTGTCCAAATTCTTCAAGCAGGTTCCTTGCCGGGCGTGGCCTGGGCGGACTCTGTTCTTCCATAAGTTCTCGCAGTTGACGTTCTCCTGCGTTTAGGCTTCTAGCTGCATACACAAGTGGTTCATAGCTATATGGTTAGTTTTCCTTGTTTTCTTGCATTATTTATGTTTATTGGCATGGTTGGGGACACAAGATACATCAACAAAACATTTATAGAGCAAACGAAATTCTATTCATATTTTATATTATGCTAATACAAAATTACAACTACTGCTAATCATTCTTGCTGCCGCCGGTAAGATGGGTTATCCTCTAGGAACTTTTTCACTTGGGCTGTTCCCACTGAATGGCCCAAGTTCCTAAGGACATTGGCTGAAGATCCCCCCTGTAAAGCTCTCGCCAAGTCTTCTATTCTGCGGTCGGAGGTATAAGCTGCTGTCACCGCCAGTCTTGCCTGCCGCCTGTAAGGTATGGCGAAGTCGAAGACGTCGAGTGCTACTGCTCTCTTCACCAGAATGGCATACTCGGTGTTGAGGGGCAACCGCGCATGCCGGCCGAATCCTGAGAGTGCAATCAGCATCGATACTCCTTCCTCGCCTCTGGGGGTGAACTTGCGGTGAATTACCGCTAATCTACCATCCATCAGCAGGGGGAGGTAATAACGCAATGACCTGTCGTTGCGGGACGGGTCCTCGGCCACTCGGTATCCAGCTCTGTGTCTGCCTGCAAAGTCATCAACCTCCACCGTGGTGAGCTCCCTGTAGTCTCTGACTGTTGCTGAAGCCCTCCTGAGGTCGAATTCGCCTCTTCTCTCCGGGGGAGGTGTTGCTGAAGAGCTTGCCGTTAGGATGTTCGAGGTCGCATAACGGATCCCCATCTGTTCCTGTAGGGCAAGGAACTCTTCCTCCGTCGGTAGTTGATTTGCTGCCTGGTCCGCCTCCATAATCTGCCTGATGCTGCTGTAGGCTTGGATGTCGGAGGTCGACTCTCCCGTGTAAGTGTCGGCTTCTCTTACTTGGAGTGGGAAGTCAGATGCTCCTCGGATGATGAAGTCGTCCAGGTCCGTTCTTCGGAGTTGGTGCAGCAACTCTTCAGGTCTGTACTCCCTTTCCCTGCACTCCGGGAGGTTTTGGATGTCGCTTAGGAGCAGAAACTCCTCGCCTTCGACAATAATGGGAGCTAGGCTTGTGATGCCTAACCCAAGGGGTGGCGTGACTCTGAGAGTTTGCCGGCTTCTTTCGAAGTCTTGCCACTCCTGCTCTGCTTGTCGCCGCTCCTCCGCTGGGTCGAGCTCGACATAGTCTTCCTCTTCTTCTGATTCCTGTTCATCCGAGTCTTCTTCCTTCCCTTCCTGCTCCTGTTCATACTGTGTGAGGAGCCGTTGTTCTGCTGCTATGGCTAATGGGTCTACGTCCATGGGGGGAATGGAGGTTTCCCCCACGGTGTTCTCGGCACGGTGGGTGAGAAAGATTGCCAAGGCAGTGTTGAAAGAGAAATACTTGGTCCTATTGACAGTTAGGACCATTGGCTCAGGTGTGCGCTGCGCTTTGTTTGTTAGGTATTTGGCGATGTTCGGGACGTCGTCTAATGCTGCTTGCAGGGACTGTCTAGGAACAAAGTAGCCTACACAAGGGGGGAGCTGTACTAGCGCTGGTTCTACCCTAGCTTGGAACTCAGACAAGACTCTACTGTAAGCTGGGGTTGCGTGCAAGGTTGCCTGGACATCTACCTCCTTCCTGAAGATATGGAAGATTTGGTCGACGTCGGCCTCGGCAGCATGAGCGCTGGCGCTGTACCATCTGCGAAAGTCAGAGGTTGCCATTGGTTAATTGCAGGAGAGGGTAACAAACGGTTGCAAGAGCGCCTCAGGGAGTTGAGAAATCGGCTAGAAGGGCAGGAGCGGATTTGTAGGGTGCTATCTGAGAAATGAGGGGTCTATTTATAGGAAAGGGGAAACCCCTAATTTTTTTGGGTGACTTGGGAAATTCCTGGGGTTGGGTAATTCTAGTCTATCTAAGGTAAAAATGGCAATTTGAAGACTAAATGAGATGTTTGAACAGGCTAAATTACCTCAAGGATACTATCCAACAGGTTGAAGATGATTTGGACACGTTCTGGTAAAGAAATGGTAAGAGGTCTCACAGCTTGCGCCTCGCTCCAAAACTAACTTTTAGTTCTTTGACCAGGCGCGAGCTGTGAGACATCACTCTCATTTCGATCAAAAGGTGTCTAATTTGGGTAAACTAATGGTGTAAGGATGATGGGCTCATCAATTCAGACAGAATTGACCCCTTATTTAGTCGATTTGGAGCTGCTTTGGTCAAGTTTGGGCGAGGTCTCACAGCTTGCGCCTCGCTTCAAAACTAAAATTTAGTTTTGCGACCAGGCGCGAGCTGTGAGATATCACGTGTTTCGGCCTGCAATTGTCCTATTTCGCTGCAATAAAAGCTAAAACTTATTAACTTGCTCTAATTAATCAAGTTTATGCAATTAAGTACACACAATTGCTCTATAATACAAAATTTTCAATTATTTACAAAAAACGTTCTAAGGGCGTTCTCCCTTTATGCGGGTCGCAAGACTCATGTCTTGTCGCATTAGGGTTACCCGCTTGGCGTGGACAGTGCAGGCTGTTGAATCTTCAAAATGTTGCACTATCTTTGCCTCGGCCGCTTCTTGCATTGCTAGCGGCCTCGTCGCGTGACCACGAAGTCCGGCCCCATCTGTAGGCTGCATTACTTCTCGCACTAACCAGAGCAAAGGGGCACGGGGATTAGAAGTCCGTAGGCTGCTTATTTGGAAGTGCCTAATCTCCCTCAGCGCTCTCCTCTCCACCTCCTTCCTGTCTACCTTCTTCTTGGGTGGTGGCTTGGGGACCTTGGGCTTCGGTGGTGGCGGCTTCAAGGTCTGCTGCTTTGTCGGCCGCCCTCCCTCGATGATCCTGACCCTGTTTTCTTCATAGTACTTGCTGTAGGCTTCCCATTTCTTCATATAAGCCTCGTGCTCCCTCATCTTTCTTTCGTATATCTTTACCACAGCCGGTGGCGTAAGCTTCAGGCGGGCGGCGTGGGCTACTTCTTTCTATCCCATCTTTGGGTACTTTCGGGGGTTTTACGCACTTGGTCTTCTTTGGGGTTGCTCAGGTGCTGGCTGGTCAGGCACTACCTGTTCGTCGTCCGGGTGCTTAGAAGAGCTTCCACCTGCAGCATTAGGGTTGAAGTCCCCATCAGAAGAGTCGTCGGAGGAGTTCGGAGGTTCGTCGGCTTGCCGCTCCTTGATGACGATCTTGGGGTTAGGCCTCTTCCTCGGTGGGCAGTCCTTCAGCTTCCTTGTGCTATCCACGAACTTCCCCTTCGCCTTCTTTTTCTCTTCTGCTGCTTTCTGTTCCTCTTCCTCCCTTTTCCTCTTTTTGTCTTCCTTCCTCTTCTCCCGGCGTTCATATTTCCTAATGAACCTTCTAAGGTCTGCTTCCTCTGGCGGCTCCGGACTTTTGTCACTGCTCTTCTGCTTTCGAGGATCTCGTGGTGGCGCCCGAATGGTCTTACGCTCTTTCCATTTCCCCGGATCTCCCGCTTTATTTCCTCATATACCTCCCTTGTCTCCTCGTCCATGGAGGTTGGTGATGTTGCCTCGCCCTGTTCCCTGGCTGGTTGAAGGCGTCGATCGATCGGACGTGTCACGCTCTTCGTCCGGCGAGCGACCCCCTTTCGCGAGCCTCTCGCGAAGCATCTGTCGAATGATCTCAGCCTCCGTGGCGCTGGTGGTTTCGCCTGGGCGACGCTTCCTGGCGGTCTGTTTGGTTCGGGCCATGCTTTACGGATCGTCAATCGGGTAAAAGCGCCCAAAGATCGCCTAAGTGGGGAAGAGCGGATTTCTAGGGCTGGGACGAGAAAATGAGGGGGGGGTTTACATCTATTTATAGCTTGGGAAATTTTTAGGTCAGAGTTCGAGTTGCTCAATTTATCATGCCAAGGCACCTATTTAATTAAAATCTACACTTATTTCAGACTTTCTCTACCTAATGGTCTCACAGCTTGCGCCTCGCTCCGAAACTAATATTTAGTTCTGCGACCAGGCGCGAGCTGTGAGATCTCGTACATTTCTAGGTTATTTAGGTAATTAAAACATGCTATTCTAATTAATTCCTGCCTTAGAACTAGCCTTACCACATTACTTTTCTCAAATTCATCATGTTTTGGTGTTTTTGGCTCGATGTCTCACAGCTTGCGCCTCGCTCAAAAACTAAATTTTAGTTCTGCGACCAGGCGCGAGCTGTGAGACCACCTCACTTGGAAAATTTTGGGCTTATTCTTTTTAATCTTACCAATTTCCAATTCGCTTAATTGTTACTAGCTTAGCATAACTACAAAAATGAGAAAAATTTTCCCACTTTTCGAGGCTTGAGGATCCTATCAAGTCAAGATCTTTGGAACATGGCAGTGCTTTGCTCTTGGTCTCCAAGAACATTGCTCGATACCACTGTGGACGTCCGTACTAAGATCACGGTGCCCTCACCAGTATACAAGCAGGAGTTCTCCCCATACCAGCTCCACGCGATATAGGGCCCTCCACACATCTTTGCACCCGTAGTCCCAAGTGGGAAGAGTGAAGGTGTCATTCTACCCTGTCTCCCTCAGGGCCAACCTAGCTGCGGAAGCGTAAACATACATGTCAGTATATAACATAAGCACATAACCACCTCCAAGGGTGGTCCATCACATCTGCATAAACAAGGTGAGCACAATACATATGGGAAGCTTTACCCAGGGCTCAGACTCAAGGGGATGACTGACGGCTTGGGTCTCCAGAGTTCATTGCAGACAGAATTCATGGCAATGGCTTTGGCTGGCATATGAACATGGCATAGGGTTGTCCACTCCATCCGCCCCTCCTGTGCACACTTTGCAGAGTAGGCTGAAAAGTGTTGGGACTGGACCAGAGCCAGCGGGATGCATAGCCAAAGGGCTATTCACGGGTTTCATCTCCCAGTTCGATGGGGGCGGTAGGGATCACTCCCTCTAGAGGTCTACATGCTGACTCAAGGTGACTAGAGGGCCACTGCCCGTATTCGACTTGAACCCATTGGAAGGTGAACCCCACCCCACGGGTGTCGAGCCCATGCCTTGCCCGCACTCAGTGGCAAGGCATTAGACCTAGTCACAATGATCCCTGGTAGCACTAACACACCATAGGGATCGTTCAAGAGTCAGAACACGAACCTCTTTCTAAGCCAGTCTGGCCCCTTCACCCACAACCAGGTGTGGTTCTTGTGCACAGGCCGAATCTACAGTGTGCTAGAGAGGCTACTCTAGGAGCATCAACTACAAGCCTTAGGGCCTCTACCCCCCTTCCCAATACAAGGAGTTCACAAAGATACATCATCCATATACATCACCGAAGGACTAAAGAACTAGATCTAATCTAGATCATAGAGTTAGGTTCCTTAGTTAGTGTCCGAGATCTAAGATCTAGATAGCTACTATGGGCAATTTAATAGTCTAAACTTCTTTGGTTCTATGACTAGAAGGCGGTTTAAGCTATTAAATTGACCAAATACCTGATCCCCCGAAAGTGGCTCCTCGACTGAGTTCAACCATCCTGTTTGAGCTGATCAATTCGGAAACCGATGGCGCAATTCGCAGGCGTCACGGGATGCGGTTTTGGCTCCTGGGGCAGTCAAAACAGGGCTCTAAAACCCTAAGGACGAAAAACTAGCAAGTTAGGGTTTTCCTACCCTAAATAGACATGGGTTTAGGGCTAGGGTTTCCAATTATCCCTTTTTGGCATGTGGGATAATTGGAAAGGGCCCACTTGCCATTAATGGCAAGGTGGCAAAAAGTGCCTACATGGAAAAGTGTGCCCACATTAATGTGCATATGTGCACATTAATAACATGTGAACATTCCTAGCAAGTTGCCCCTAGGGCTACTTACCTGGCTATCCGTCGGCGTACCGTCGGTCGAGATGGCGTGTCTGGCGTGATGCGATTTAGGGCAAAGATGCGATTATACGTTCTAGGACCGGTATCTTTGTCTTGGGAACGTCACAGCAATAGAACCGACATTCCTTGGATGGGGACGTTCTCCTCCACGTCTCCTATTTATTCAGCCTCTTGTCTCATTTCCAGTCATCGGCGTTCTCTTGAGCTCCCTTTCCTGTTCTCTCTTCTTTTGGCTCCTCAAGTTCCCCGCCCCTCCCTCTTGGTCGGTTTTCGTCGGTTGCTCATCTTTATTTGCTATCTATTTTTCTATATTTTCTGGGTCGCTCGCAGCTTCTGACATCCTACATGAGTCTTTTCTATATTCTTTGTAGTGTAGATGTGTTTATGTCTTATTTCTTTTTTCGGCGTGGCGCTGTAGCCTCCGAAGCAGACTTATTCTTTCTTGGCGGGGCACTGTGGCCTCCGAGTATTTTATTTATTCATGTTTTCTCTCGGTGTGGCATTGTAGCCTCTGAGTCAATCTTTATTATTCATGTTTTCTCTCGGCGTGGCGCTTTTGCCTCCGAGATCATATTTATTATTTTTTCTCGGCGTGGCGCTGTAGCCTCCGAGGCAGCACTAATCGGTTGTTTTTTCCCGCGATGGTCATTTCGCGGACGGTTCCCGATTGGTCGGCTATTGTTTCTTTCTTCCTCGGCATGGCCCTGGAGCCTCCGAGTGCTATTATATTCTTGATTTTTTGCACTTTGGCACAGGCTTATGCCTGAAGCTTCTAACTTTCTAACGGGTTATTCTCCTTTTCAAATTCCATTGTAGGTCATTTTCTTGCAGTTCTTTCGGTTGTCAGCAACGTCATCTCGGCGATTCTTCAAGAGTGTTGACGATTGTTTCTCATTAGGGTTTTCCTCGAAAACCTGAAAGGGCGGGGTTTTTCATCCCGATGAGAAGCAGTCGTCACATTTTCCCACATTTTGTATAGACAATGTGGTGGACATATCATTTTTTATCTTGTATCCCTAGTTTCTCAGGCTCTCGATGATTGTCTAATTTCGGAGCTTGCAGATTTTCGACCCCATTGGGGAATCAATTTGTACTCAATGATATTTACAAGAGCTCAATGAGAACACCACTTCACTGCCAACTTGTCTGTCTCATAGGACCCATCCTAGGAATTCCTAATCTGTGTATACATATGCATAACTTCACCTTCTGTTTTGGTGCCATACTTATCTTCAAGCCAAATCCAAAGAGAATAGCTGCCCTGATCCACATCTACTTGCATGACTATGGCTCTGGAAAGACACATATATATGCAAGCCATTGCTCTATTATCACGGCGCTGCCAATCCTTTTGAAGCTTGATTTGAGCAGCTGTCCCAGCATTCTCTGGTTTAGTTTCAGACCCATCCACTATATCCCAGACATCCTCTGCCATTAGATATAACTTCATGGATTTCTTCCAGCCTTGAAACCCTTTGCCATCAAACATAGGTGGCTTTAGAATTGCCGATAAAGATCTGGTCTCCATGACCTTCTCCTGCTCAGATAAGTATTCTTCCAGAATTGTTCTCCCAAGTTCCTCTATTGCCGAACTTCCCTTTACATGCCAATAGGCTCTGATACCATGTTGGAAAACGTATCAGCTATGGATTGATACAAACCTGCAGCACAGAGTGAGCCAATGCGGAAGCAAGAATGGAAGAGACACGATAGGAATAGAATAGGAACAATCTGGATGTTCTCTGTATTACATGTAATCTATAAATACATGGAATGAATGGCACTGAAAGGCCAACAGCCGGAAACAGAAGGCCAAAGGCCAGAGATGTACATGATGTACTCTAATGTACATCAATGTATCTAATGTACATCTAATGTACTCTAATGTACAGCTTGAATTCTAACACCCTGATCTTGACAAGCTTATGCCGCAGGTAATGCCTAAAGTTTGCCAAAGCATTCTCAAGCTTATGCAAGCTACTGAGGGCCGCATGCTCACCAATGTCATGCCAACACACGTGTGCAACAGCGTCAGGATGCGCCTTCGACGTCTAAGACCCCTTCATGGACTCAACCGTATCCTAACATTGCTGCTGAAGTAGAACTCCTCAAGGAAGTTTTTGCATCGATGCCTCAGGCACCCGCACCATTGGATCCAGCTGATCCGCTTGCTCATGTTCCCTTGGAGCTACAAGAAGAGCTTGCCAAAATCAAGATTCCACTCAGTGTCTCTATGATACTAAAGCTATGTCCCGCACTCAAGAAACAGTTGCCACTGCCCACAGTTCTTGTCGGCGCGGTTGCCACTTCTACACCCATGGTTCACGCCCACCGTTGGGAATCAACAAATCAATCATGTGCAGATTGATGGAGGTAGTGCTGTCAACCTCATCATCGATAAACTCCGGAGACAGTTGGGCATAACTCAACTTTATCGGGCTCCTTATGACATCAAGCTTGCCAACGGCCACATCACGCGACCTCAAGGTATCACTCATATTCTTCATATCAGTATTGATGATCTCAAATTCCCTTTGCAATCTGGTGTTTGGAAAGCTGGCGAGGATCCAGGTGATTATGGATGGTTGTACGACCTTTTCTCTGTCAGGCTAAAAGTATTCACTACTGGGCTAATGATCAACTTGTTATCACTGATGGAACATTGAACGCCACGATAGATCTTGAAACTGGAAAACTCATTTCTGTTGAACATGCTGAACCGTCACTCTCTAACAGTGATTCTGAGGATCTTCAAAACACCTATCATGTGTAAGCCCGTGCAGCCGATCTACCTTTGTCTGCCTACCCTGAGTATGTTGGTCCTTGGAGTGATATGATCAAGACCACGCTGTAGCATCCTTGCTTGATCCCTACCTTGCGCCTTGCAATCACATTCAGCGTGTTGACATCCTGCTGGATGATGTTGCCGTGGTCATGAAGCAACCCTTAATTGATGCCACTCAACAGCCTCTATTCTTCTCTACTCAGAGCGCTGAACCGCCCGTGGTTTTCCAACCTCCTGCTTATACCATCACTGATATGGAAGTCATTCCGCATATTCAAACTCCGAAAGTTGAAGTCATTGATTTAGGAGACAACCAACCAATCCGGTTGGCTGTCAATCTCCCCAACACTTATAAAGCGCACGCCCTCATTCTTTTCAAGAAATTCAAGCACATCTTTGCTTGGCGCTACAAAGATTTATGAGGTATAAAAAAAGAAGTGGGGGAACTCACTATTCCTACCAAACCAGATGCACACCCCATCTAGCAACGATAGTACAGGCTCAACCCCAATTATCATGACCGCATCAAAGCCGAAATTGATAAACTTTTGGCTTCTGGACTTATTTATGAGGTCAAACATTCTGAGCGGGTGAGCCCAATTGTTATTGCTCTCAAGCATAATGGCAAAATACGTGTTTGGTGGATTACAAAAAACTCAATATGACCACAGAACGAGATCATTTTCTGCTACCCTTCACATTATATCAAGTTCTTAAAGAAGTAGCAGGCCATGCGATGTACTCCTTCATGGATGGCTTCTCTAGCTACAATCAAATTTTTATTCGAGCTGAAGATCTGTTGAAAACCACATTCACCACATCGTGGAGCACTTTTACCTACAAAGTGATGCCCTTTGAATTGTCCAACTCTTTTTCTACTTTTCAACGCATAATGCTTTCTGTTTTTCAGAATTACATGAAAGAAAATGCTTTTCTGCAAGTCTTCCAAGATGACTTTTCTGCTTACAGCTCCATGAATGATTATCTTGACAAATTGGAGTTGGTTTTTCAAAAATGTGATGAGTCTAGTATTAGTTTGAATCCAGAGAAGTGCACTTTCTGTATCACTTCAGGTGTTCTACTGGGCCTTGGTGCTGTTCTTTTCCAGAAATATGATTCTCATACTGATAAACCTATTAGATATGCAAGCAGGAAACTCAACACTGCTGAGAAAAACTATTTTGCCACGAAACATGAGGCGCTTGGACTCATCTTTTGTGCAAAATGGTTTCGTCACTATTTGTTGGGATGCAAAATCAAGTTTTTTGTCGATCATCAAGCTCTATATGATCAACAAAACTACACTCACGAGACGCATTGCCCAATGGGTACTGCTTCTTGAAGAGTTCCCTTTGAAATCATTCATAAAGCTGGCAAGTCTTATATTGTGTCTGATTATCTTTCCCGCATCCACACGGATGACCCTTCCACGGGTGTTTCTGATGCTCAACTCTTCTTGGTCACGGCCACGCCCCATTGGTTTCACGACTACCAGCAATATCTTCTCTCCGGTGCATTACCGTCAGAAGAGCCCACGCTCTCTCCTGAGAAGCTCCGCTCACGCCGTCAGCAGTTCCTTCGTGAAGTCAGTGACTATACCATGGTCGCTGGACATCTTCATAAGCGTGGCAAGGATATGGTTTTGCGCAGGTGTGTTCTTCCTCATGAAGTCCCGGAGATTGTTCGCCAAGCTACAAGGGCCTTGGTGGAGGGCATTTTAGTGGTGATAACACGACACGAAAAATTCTTCTAGCTGGCTATTTCTGGCGCACGCTGTTCAAAGATGCCCATGCTCATGCATTCCCTGTGATGTCCGTCAGCGCGTGGGATGACCCACGGCCCGTGACGCTCTACCCTTAACACCAGTTGCCATGCCATTGCCCTTCAGCAAATGGAGAATGGATTTTATTGGGCCCATGTATCCACCTGCGCGTCCACAAAGTGGACGGAAGCCTGTGCACTTCCTGATAACACTGCTGCAAGCACGACAAAGGTACTTTACATGCATGTCATCACACGCTTCGGTTGCCCCACATAACTCGTCAATGAGCGAGGTGGTCATTTTATTAATCAGACAATCAAAGAATTGACGGACTATTTGTATATTCATCATCGGAAGAGTACTTATTATCCACAAGGCAATAGCCCTGTTGAAAGTACCAACAAGACACTCATCCATATTTTGAAGAAAATTTGTAATGCTTTCAAACCCGATTGGCAAGAAAAATTACCTACTGTTTTATAGGCCTATAATACTAGTTACAAGATTGCTACAGGGCAGATGCCATTTAAACTGGTTTATGGTCAAGAAGCATTAATGCCTTTCGAGTTTGTTCTTCTATCTCTTCGTTTTCAACTTGCTATAGTGCATGATCCTCCTGCTGCTTTACAAGAACGAGATTATCAATCACAACAATTAGATGAGCTTCGTCGAGATGCATATCTCAGAGTTCTTGCTGGGCAACAGTTATGAAAATCCTGGCATGACAAACAAATCAAAATAAAAACCTTCAAGGAAGGGGATTTAGTTCTTCTTTATGATTCCAGGTATAAAATTTTTTTAGGGAAGCTGAAATTATCAAATTCTTCAAGTAGTCCAACCCAGTGTGTTTCAACTTGCAGAGTTAGATGGCTCTCCATTACCCACTCTGGTTAATGGTTTTCTTTACACAAACATCAGAGACACATGATTGAGTCCACTATCTTACTTATTTCAAAAAGGTGAAGGATTACACAATGGGCATAGCCCTTACTTAATCGCAAGGGCCTCGCCCTATATACAAAATCCTACCCTAAATAAATCCTAGCTACTCTAGTTTTGGAGCAGCGCAGGCTCGCAGGATCACATAACTCTGTTCAGGGTCATAGCGGAGGTGCAGGATGGCGTCCTGATAGTTGGACATCGGATCCGAGTTATCAGTAGACCCGGACAGCCAGCCATCCACAGGGATGCCGCGGTTCTTCATCTTCCATAAATCCAAATCATTCATACGGCAAGTGATCCATTCGAGACAATTCTTGGGCATAGTATTCACCATCTCCATCACTGCAAACTGTGAGTTCTCATTTCGTTCCTTGTTCGATTTATATAGCCCTACTGCCCGTGGTCTGCCAAGGTGGCTCAATCAGATTCTGCTGACGTGTCCACATGCAAGGTACATTCCAATTCAAGATTTCTCTATCTCACCGCAATTCTAGTCGCGGTACCATCTCTCTGGACTACTGCCTCTGCCACCACCTTTCTTTAAAGTGTTCGGACTCTCGAGTTGGCCCTCTTAATTACGTTCACTTAACACCACGACTGTGTCAAATCATTATTCATACATCAGCACGATGTCCCATCGCACCGTCCATTCCAGTTCATCTCCACCCTTGATTCACTCTCAGTTGGCATTCTGGGATTTAACCAAAATTTTTGGTTCCAGAAACTTCTCTCATCCATGCTGCCATCTGACACTATCAATGGCTCAGATTCTACCTTTGAAACTGCCTATAAAAATCTTGGATGAACAGACGCGAACCCTAAAGCTTCTGAAATATTCTCCGCTCTTCGTCTTCCGCCTTCCAATTTCTTCTGTCGATCGCCATGGCTGCCTCCCCCAAGCTGCCCACTCTCCAGGCCACAGCAGCTATAGATCCTGACCTCTTTCAATCTGTTATCATTTCCAACTGCCACAGTTTGCGAACCTCTTGAATGCGCCAGTTATGAAGTTGCTGAAAGGGCGGGTTTGCTTGAATTTTCTAAACAAGAACTCAATGTTCCCAATCCGGCTCAACTCTGACAGTTCGTTGCACATTTGATCAAAACTGATGCAGGCTACTAGCTAGAGGATGGTGGATAATGCGAGAATCACTCTCAACCAAAGTCTCTTGACCGAGGTATTTCAATTGCCTCAATATATCCCCTCTTTGAATTGGGTCGCTTTGCGAGATCATGATGTTACAGTTATGGCCAAACTCTATATGCGGCCACAACGCATAAGCTCACCAATATTGCGAAGCCTCATGAAGCTTTTGTCAAGTTCTTGTGGAGGAAGTTCTATGGATACTCCATCAAGAACACACACATCAACAAACATTTTTTCTACACGGCCATTGCTGCCATTCATTCCACAAGTTTTGTTGATTGGCCCCAAATCCTGTTCCAGCATCTTCTCCATGAAGTGGACAGAATCCGTCAATCTCCTGGTTCTTGTCTTGAAACTGCTATAGGTGCTCATCTCTAGGCCATTATCAACCAGTGCCTTCCAAAACCCAGTCGCCTCTCCACCAGACACCTGGAGGCTACTTCTCAAGCTTCAAGTCACACACACTCTGTCATCCTTGCCGTCAGGGAACTTCGAGAAGAAACCTCACGACCAAGCCCTGATGCACAACCGTCTCCACGCTAGCCCAAAATTCCACTCATATAGTTCAATAGCCTCCCTTGCCTCTGCTACGTCTCCTGACCCGTCTGTTCACCGTCAAGCAAGTTTCTGTGCATTTGGTGGACGATGACACCATCAAGTGCTGCTTGAACATAGACAACAGTATAAATCCTCCGACATGGCACCCAAATAATGTAAATGAAGAGAATTGGGTGTCAGCAGAAATACTATAGATGTTTGACTCTCTGATATCAGCCCCTACAGTGCCTGCTTTCCTAAGTAGTAGACCATATTTGCAAGAAAAAGCGAACCTTACAGACTATGATCTGGTTGTAAAAAATTACTGTCAATGAAAATATAGTCATATTTGTAATATATCTTGTACATGTACATAACTTATATGAATATACAAGATGTTTTTTGATCCAAAACTAGTTTGGTCTTGGCGCTTTCCAGTCTACACTCTGCTTTTTGCCTTGGTTTTGTTGTCACCAATTTCTAGCACACTCAATAAATGGTGCAATATTGCCACCAATTTATATTTAAAAGAAAAAAAAAAAAACAAAAAAACAGGACGCAATTTCTTGCTAAAACATAAGGAAAAAACCCGAGGTAAAAAAAATGAACTGTGGAATAATTTAAAATAATGGAATCACGGTTTTCTATCACCGGTGTGAAAATACAACAAACAAGTTATTTGGCTCACCATCGACTACCAACATGTCAGTGCGGTTCTACCACCGGTGCAAAAATACAAGAAACAAGCTGTTAGAGTGGCTCTGTGTTGTCGACTACCAGCACATCAGTGTGGTCTTACACCAGTGCTAAAAATTCACATAAAAGCTATTAGAGAGGCTTTGCGCCGTCAGCTTCCGATATGATAGTGTAGTCCTACCACCAGTGCTAAGGGTTCAAATAAAAGCTATTAGAGTGGGCTCTGACCCGTCCTACCACTTATGCTCTAGAAACATTCAAAAGGCATTAGAATGGCTCAACCTCGTCAGCTTTCAGCAAGATAGTTCGGATCTTTTCCACTAGAGGCTCAAAAATGTTACAACAGAATGCTAGAGAGCCTTTGTCCCATCAACCTAAGTATGGCAAGATGGACAGCAGAATGAATTGGCCGAGCACTTACTTGAAGTTGTTGATGATGTAAGATACATAGAGCATGTACTTGCACAAGATCAAGAGAAATTATTCTTATATGAAATTTTCAGAGAAATATTTTATATAAACTATACTATATTTCTTATTATTTATACACGGAATTCAATCTAGAAAAAAACCCCTCCCATATATGTATGTACGGAAAGAAAGCCCAAAAAAAAAAAACATCCACCCATACACTCACATATTTTATACAGTTTTCATTAACTGAACCCCCCGGACAACTGTAAAACAACAATAGAAAAGGGATAGGGCAATAACGTAATGGGTCAGGAAAGGATTCATGCCAAATAATAAGGAGGCCCAAGAATCTTAGGCATTTGAAAATTTGAAAAAGAGTAATACATAAGTATAAAAGGCCTGATGGGTCAGTTGGAAATCACCAAGAGGAAAAAGAGTAGCAGAATAGCGGAAAGCAAGAAATGAATGCAAAGTGACTCAAAGTGGAGAAGGTAATAAAGCACTTCCAGTGTAAGGAATTAGGGATAAAGAAATCAACATCTGCGTTGATAGCTCGGCATGAAACAAGAATAATTCCATTTGAAATTCTAGGATTGGAAAGATCAATGTTATTTTTAGCCAAAGTGGATATCAGAAAACTACAGAGAGAAAATTTGAAATTCAGAGAAAGAATAATGAAAGTATAGATTGAAAGACAACCGAACATTAAGCTTGGGTCATACTAGAAAATCATAAACCCAGAAGGCAGTTTTTGGGCAAACAATATACAGAGATACCAATCAATCCAAGGCGACTCGCATTATACTGTGCAGGTTCAGAAAAGAGAATCATAAGCTTTGGATAGAAAAGGAGAGATGGTAGAGGCCAATAACTCCAAGGGAATGTAAGTTGTACAAACTATGTGATATGGAAAAATTGAAGATGAAAAACACGTTTGAAACATATGCTCAACATATACGGGAATAAGGCTGAAATGGGATCAGGTCGACTGGAAAGCACCAGGGGAGAAAGGTACAAGGGACACTGAGAGAGCTAAATGGACAACAACATCATCAAAAGAGATCCTGGGTGAACATGAACGCAAGTATAAAGGCATCAAGGGATAACATCCAAGCCCGATGGCATATGCTAGAAGCGGGTGCCATGAGATTCTAACTGGGTATACAGAGGAGAGAGAGGTGATTTTTTTCCACTCACACGAAGAGGAGCGAGTTTTTTTCATCATCTCTCCTTGTCTCTGTGACTGTATAACAGTTGCCCTTGCAAAATATACAATATAAATCTGGTGTTCAAAGCAGTGCTCACATGTACTTAAGTCATGGGACCCTATGGGTCAAGATGACGTTAAAACATTTTATTCTATTCTATTCTATTACTGCGCAACACTTGGCGTGATCTCATCCATTGGAGTAGCACGAACTTGGTCACATATAGTGATACTTCATTCTTGTCGAACCATTCCAATTCAATGCCAATCTTAAGCCTTCTAGACATCTGTCTCGTGTTCTTGCTTGCCTTGCAGCTATCGTATTCTTGATTCTTCATTATATATCAGATTCTTTGTTGATCCTCGTGTATTTTTCATGTATTCTCTTTGTTTTCTCATAGATTCCTGACAAGTAATCATTGGAAAGGTAGCGGTGGATGGATCATGGTAGCACGAAGGGGGGCTATAGGCATAACGGCCACGGAAACACTGTGAAGCGTCTGGATATAGGTTCTGCGTGGTCGACAGGTTAGGGCCAGGTGGTGAGAGGATGGTGATTAGCGTAAAAATGAAGTCTGGTGCCCGGCCAGAGGGTCCTAGGCCTCGTGTGACCAGACCTCGCCTACCTTAGCATAGGGATACTGGCAGCGTAGAGGTGGACCGTAGAACCCCCATCTTTGACCACGAATAACTCTTTCTTTCTAGAACTTTTAAGGTTAAAAATCACGTCTAGGTATGATACATCATTAGGAACTCGAATCCGATGACGGTTTTATAAGCGGACACGTATTGAGCAATTAGGATGGGTTCGCTCTTGAGTGCGCGGAACATGACGACCCCATCCTACCTTAGACTCAAGTTGAATCTGATTTGGTTGGGTTTTTTAAGATGAATTGTGCATAAAGGTTAACCAACGCTGGACCTATTCACCAAGGAACAGCTAGTTGCCCAACCTGGATTTGGATGGAATAAAATTATGCTGTTTATGCTAAGCATTGTATCTCGGTTAGAAACTGCTCTGTTTAAACTTGTTGCCACGTGTCGTCATGACATTGCTACAAACAGCGATGATACAATCTATCCAAAGTGGAGCTTACACTTCTCATTGGTGGCCTCGTCCCGATGATATCTTCAAAACTCGAACACCAACCACAAATTGAACACCAGTGCATTGTGGATGGACCAGATTGCACGACACTAGCTAATATCTGCATCGCAGGCGTTGGATGCACCGGAAAGCCATACCCAAGCACAGACCTCTTTAGAAGCAGCTTGTCGGAGACGAGGATAGGGCTGCATTCATGGCGGCCGCGGTAGCATCTTCGTCCGTCAGCGCTGCACTAAACCTGCGCGGCGATGGCCTTGCCAAGCAGCCTATTTCCGGCAAGTTCAGAGCACCATCTCCAACATTTTCAAAGCGTTCCTCTTCTGTTCTTGTAAGAGCGGCTTCCACCAAGCCTGTCAAGGTAAATTTACCTTCTATTTTTCATTTTCTGGTATGATCCCTTTAAATCTTTCAAAATTGCGTAGAATCGATCTGTTGCCCTGTTTTGGGGCTTTTATTTTGGTGATTTTGAGAAATTAGTGTACGTATTGAGGTCTGGATGCCTTGAATGATGCAGCAAGGCGACAGGCAGTTATGGTTTGCATCGAAACAGAGCCTGTCGTATTTGGATGGCACGTAAGTAGATGTTGGAATTATTCTTGAGCTAAAATTCCAGTTTGTTGTAACACAAATACACAGATTGGCAGGGGACTACGGCTTTGATCCCTTGGGATTAATGGATCCGGAAGGCGCAGGAGGATTCATAGTACCAAGCTGGCTGGTGTATGCGGAAATAATCAACGGGCGGTATGCAATGCTTGGAGCAGCAGGGGCAATTGCACCGGAAATTTTCGGAAAGCTGGGTCTGATACCGCAAGAAACTGCGCTACCATGGTTTCGAACCGGAGTGTTTCCACCAGCAGGGACTTACGACTATTGGGCAGACCCATACACTCTGTTTGTGTTTGAAATGGCGCTCATGGGATTTGCAGAGCACAGAAGGGCTCAGGATTACTACAAGCCTGGATCAATGGGTAAGCAGTACTTCCTTGGGCTTGAGAAATTCTTGGGCGGATCAGGCAACCCTGCATATCCAGGAGGTCCCCTCTTCAACCCCTTGGGATTTGGCAAGGATGAAAAATCCCTCAAAGAACTTAAGCTTAAGGAAGTTAAGAATGGCAGACTTGCCATGCTTGCCATCTTGGGCTACTTTATCCAGGCCATTTTCACCGGAGTTGGACCCTTCCAGAACCTCTTGGACCACCTGTCTGATCCTGTAAATAACAATGTGCTTACCAATCTCAAGATCCATTAAGCTGCATCGCCTTTGCTTGGAAATTTGTAAAGCATACATCACAAGTGAGGCAAGTGTGCTCATCTTCCTCCCATGCCTCATTTTCTGTTTTGTGGTTATATTATATTTCTTAATACTAGGTTAACACATCTCAAGTATCTTGTGTTTTATGCTGCCTCCAAAGCAGCTCTAATTGTATATAGCATGTTAGAACAAGAACGTGCAACCATTGAGTATCATCGGACCGTCAAATCTTCACATAAAGGAAAAAAATTGCCAAATACCTTAATGTCAAATTAAGATAGAATGTTAAATAAAGAGTGAACTACATACTAGCAATATAGAAGTTGGGTCGTCAATTTTTGCTAGGGTGCATTTTTGTCCAACCATGTGTCAAGGGCCAATTATACGGAATGGAAATCGCGGCATCTATTGTAAATGTTGTAGTGTTAGTGGGTAAACAATCGGTACTGTTTTAGGGTTAGGTTAGGTCTCGGTGATGTTAGCAGAATATGGTATCATGCCTTTGGAAGGGGAAGCTACCCTTAGATGCATTACGTATTTTAAGAAGGTGTTACTCATGGATGACACTAGAATTACACGCATGGATTTGATAGCCATCAAGGAGAATGGTTTGTTTCAAGATGTCAAGAAGTGGCTCAATAAATGGGATATACAATGGGATGAAGTGGTCTTAATGACATATTTGACAAAATTTGAACTTATTCAAATCCAATAGATATACGTGAAGTATAACATGATAAAATTATATGTAATTTTACTCTTATTGATCAAAGTATAAAATTACTTTCTAAACTAATTTTTATCTTAATCTATTTAAAATTAAATTTTGATCTAAGATAAATTTTGTATGATTAAAATGCTATTTTTTTTAAATATTTAAAGAAAGTTCTAAATTGACATTAATTAAATGATTACATTTATGTTTAAACTATGTATCATTATGTTTATGTTTTGATTTAAAAAATAAATTGAATAGTTTATTATTGATTTTTTCAACATTTAATTAAACCATTAACTTTATCATTTAATTAATCTCAATCTAAAACTTTTTTTAAAGTGTTTTAAAAACTATAAAAATTTGTAAATTGTGAAAATCCTCATAATATTTTTAAGTTATCACTTATCAAACCATTGGATATCATTTAGAAATTATTATGATTGCCAAATTTTAAATTTGTTAAATCACTGAAGATTGAAATCTTATATCCTTGAAATGTTTAATTCTAAATATATAAGAATTAGTTTGAAAAAGAATTTTATACTTTAATAACTATTAAAGTGTTTATTTAAAGATAAACTTATGTAATTAGAACTTATAAAAATTATAACAATCAAGAAGAATTAAACAATACATATATTATTATAAATGCTATCTATTAAATTTGAATAAGTCCAAGTTTTGTTGAATATGTCATATAGAGTTCCTCTTTTGCAAGGTTCTATTTACTTTCCATCCATTATTATGTACTTGATAATACGTTCTTGCCTTGTTCTGAATTTTTTTTACTATTTTTTGCAGAGCTAAACGTGTCTAAAAGTCGTGGTTTTGCACAAGAACTACTTACCTTTGAACTTAAAGTGTGGACGAAAATTATATTTGTTTAAAAGAATAATTGTCCTTATGTTTTTCTGAGATGGTTTTAAATAAATATGTTTTTTTTTCCCTCTTAGATGTCAAAATTATAGGCAGAACTTTATGATGAACAATAGAAGGAATGGCATCTACCCTCCACATCCTGCAATGAGAAAGCTCCGGAACGGGAAATGTAAATGATACAAAGTGAAATCTCAGAGGCTGATCAAATGCTATTTGAAGGTCAGCTTGCATGTGTTGGTGCCAAAGAGGATGATGACATATTTAATAAAATTCGAACTTATTCAAATCCAATAGATACTAGTAAACGTGTGCCCGGCGTTGCCGGGCTAATATCCTAACATGTGTTCTTACTTGAGCGGGCTAATATCCTAACATGTGTTTTTACTTGATTTTTAATGTCCATCGCTATTTTTATTGTGTATGAACACTTATGAAACTTGTGCATTTGAAACATGTGTTGATTCTACTGCTTCTAAATAACAAAGATATCTGCTCTGAAGTAATACTTGCTTCATAAACCAAGCGACCTTCTACAAAGCCTTATTACTTGCAATATATTTAAGGAAAATGGTGGCACATGCTTAATGGATGAGAAAAAGATCCACTACTAATGTGCCTGCTGTGATGTAAAAATGAAGCAACAAAAGACACTTTATTACAAAAGGCTAGTTTACCTCCATAATCGGCCTGCATACAATTAAACCCTTCTTCAACGGCCTGCTAAATCCGTGTGCCCAAAACATAGGTAAACATGAAAAAATCCGTTATCTATGCTTTTCAACTGATGCAAACATATGCAAATCCATTTCGGAATGAATGGAAATGAGATGTCATATATCCATGCATATTTTATTACAAAATATTGTCTGCAAAGTCTGCAAACCATCATCTGCCAGTTAATAGCAATGAGAATTAGTTTGAATAAGCCATGCAGATAGATAAAGAGTGAATGCAAACGGATGAAAGAAGCTGGATATACACCAGAACAATTGCAGCAAAAATGAGGAAAAGGAAGATGTTTTTGTGTGGGCATTGTAAAGAACTTGTAATTGCATTTGGAATTGTTGGCACCCCTCCTAGCACAACTATTAACGCAACATGATCTGGATAATCTGGATAAACATGAATCTGAGCTCATTATTTGGTGAACGGGCATGATTTTGCCACAAAAATTGCATAAAAATTTGATCTTACTGCTGTTGGAGGAGTCATCAGACTTGACAGAATCTCATCCTCTAAGAAACATAATGCAATCTGAAGGATTTACCTCAATGTTTTTCGTATTTTCATGGCCTAATACTCCTTGCCGAACTCGTTTACTGCAAATAACACTTCAAGCTGCAAAAATAGAAGCAGATAAGTAATGTAATATGTATACATATAAAAAGTTGAACGCTTACCGCTTTTGTCCCATTAAAATTGACTCCTGGATCTCCTCTAGGTTTTTTTGGACTGAATTTGAGCTCACTGGCAGCATTTTACACAGAAAAAATTTGGCTTCACCATGAGTACATAATATTATCAATTAGTCACACAGGGATAAGGATGAAAGTGAGGAAAAAAATGCTGCTATAGGGGAAGATCTGCTGTAACATTTGCAAGTAAGTAGATTACAATATAAACTTGAGTTTGGCAGGCCTGCAAATACTTGCTCTATGCCTAGCACATGTAGGTGTAAAAAAAGGGTCTGATGCACGTTGTTCCCTAACTATCAGACATTTGAAGTGGGTGTTCCAGCAAGTATTACCACGTTTCTGCCCTATCCCTTTTATGCTTACACTACGTTTCTAATGACTGCCAATGTGCAGTATTTAAATGTGAAAAAAAATAACAGTGGGTGTTATGAAACCTATGAAACCTTTTTCAGGTGAATATGACAATAATATTTGAGCTAAAGAAAGGAGCAAATAGTTACAGAAGAAAATGAAGGTTCTCCAATTGGGGAATAAATGGTGGTAAAACAAATTAACAAACATACAAAATTAGGCAGCTTTAGAGTGTTGTCTAACCAGAATGTGAAGTGTGAAAAGCAGCCATATTATAAACAATAAGAGTTGTTATTATGCTAGTAGTTCCACTATATCCCAGCATTATAACGCAGAAGTTCGATGAAGAAGAGCCAAAATTGAAGCAGGAAATAGAAAAATATGATGATAAGAACTTACTCAAAACCCGAAACCTTCAAAGGAAAGCATCCTGCAAACTGGATTAACCTGCACTGATTTGTGGCAGAAAAAGTATCCACCTGGCTTCATTTTGCCAATCCAATGAGCATCTAAGTTTCAGTTGCGATCGCCACAACAACAAAACCTTGCACCAATCAATGCCACTCTGAATTGGATTCAAGGATTTTACAGAAGAGAGTAACCTGCAACATGGAACACCTATGAAGCTTCTACAATACAAAATACAAATGCTCATCTTTAATCTTACCTTGTGCAGCTATGAAGACACCAAAACTCCCAAGACAGAAATTCATAAAGGAGAAGAAAACCAATATATCTGCACATTTCAATGGATTAAATGAAAGAGCAAAATCATGAAAAAAGCAAAATGGGTATCTTCATAGCTTCAACGTGCTGCCGTCCATCGCTCTATTTTCCAGACAGAAAAGGCGCAATGAAATCTGGCATAGAGAACATGTCAATTGCGAAATTTGGCATAAAGAATATGTCAAGAAAGAAAATATGTTAAGCAACCGAAAATCTGAAACCAATCTTTCTGTAATGCCATACATAGATCTGTTACATAAAGCACATAAATGAAAGTTAATTTAGGCACCACAAAAGTGAAAGAAGAAAGTGCTAAATGAATGAAGAGTTTTCTTGATAAAGGAAGAGCATCTGAAACAAAATCGTGTGGAAAAAAATTGAAGGGTCAAGGTCATAGTAGTTGTACCAAGAGCCTGAGCAGAATATCTCGCCCACAATGACCAGATTGATGAGAATATCTCGCCACAATGACCAGATTGATGAGTACCAATGGGTTCTTTGCTCCAAGCGATGACCTAAAAGATGGAGACCCAGCTACTCTGGTTCAGCAAATAAAAACGTTGAAGCTTCTTTGAAATGCAAAAACAGATAAGCAAATAGAGCTCTTGAAGCTTCTGCACCTTGCCAAAGCTTGATAAGATGTCGATTTTCTCCTGGGATTTCTCCTGCTTTTCTCTTCGTGCTGTCGAAAGCCACCAAGTGGCTTTATCAAATACAAAAGCCAGAGAACCGGCCATATCCAAAGTTGGAAAAAACCCTTGGGATCTTGTGGAAAAACTTCCCGGATAAAAAGAGACTGTGCAAAACCCATAAATCCCAACGCTTCCTCTGAACCTCAAAATCCGAAATTTGTTTGCTTGCTGACTGGTTCTTCCTTTCCTACTAACCTAAAGAGCCCGAAAAACTCATCAAATCGGCCTTAGAATCGGCTGAAGATTCCATCATCACTGACCTCTGAATCTAAAATGCCAGAAAAAACGGAGGATGCATCTGAAGAAAAATTTGACGGAAGTTCTACTCCAAGATGAAGTTCTGCTCCAAGATGTTGTTCTGCTCTTAAATCTCGGCTCCCAGCTCTACCGTGACTACTAACACAGCTTTAAGCCAGGCTCCACCAAAAATCCCTTTTCTGGCCGCCATGCTGCGTTAACCGACGGGTACCGCCCACAAGCAAGAGAGATAAAGTTGCTGCCGGAAAAATAAAGAGAAAAAAAAAAATATGTTAGGAAGAAGAAGTTTTGGCCGGAAAAAGCGTTACATTGCCGGAAAAAGCGTTACATCCGGCGCCGGAAAGGGCACACCGGAAAGAAGAAAGAGAAAGGGCAAAAACTTTTTAAGTAAGTAGATACGTGAAGGATAACATGATAAAATTATATGTAATTTTACTCTTATTGATCAAAGTATAAAATTGCTTTCTAAACTAATTTTCATTTTAATCTATTTAAAACTAGATTTTGATCTAAGATAAATTTTGTATGATTAAAATGCTATTTTTTTAAAATATTTAAAGAAAGTTCTAAATTGACATTAATTAAATGATTATATTTATGTGTAAACTATCGATCATTATGTTTATATTTCGATTTAAAAAATAAATTGTAGTTTATTATTGATTTATTCAATATTTATTATTAAACCATTAACTTTATCATTTAATTAATTTCAATCTAAACTTTTTTTAAAGTATTTTAAAAACTATAAAAATTTGTAAATTGTGAAAATTCTCATAATATTTTTAAGTTATCACTTAGGGTATGGTTGCCCGCCACCGCAGACCTACCGTACCCTGTGGTACCAAACGCCACCTCTGCGCCATCCCACAGTCCCCCCTGAACACGCACCAGGTGTCGCGACTTTGTGGGCAGGGAAAATTTTAAGGGACCTATAATTTTGTATAAGTATAATGAATTGGCCATTCCTTGTAAAATATGCCCCAAAAGTGTAGCCTGAACTGGCCATTTTTCCTATTTTTTTCTAATGTGGATGCAACCCAGTTGACGATTTTTGAACCAAATATCTAATAATGTGTAGGTCAAATGGCAATTTTTAGCTAGATTCTTATTAAATATTAGTAATGGTGCCCAGCGTTGCTGGGCATAAATTAGGGACCTTTAAATTCTCCCTTTATTCATTCTCCCCTTTTTCTTTTTCCTAACCCCGTCTCCCTCCCTTTTCCCTTCCCTTCCTTTTTTCACTACCATTTTTTTCTTTTCTTTTCCCCTTCCTCTTCCTCTTCCTCTTCCTCTTCCTCTTCCTCTTCCTCTTCCTCACAGTTTCTCAAAAAGGCCTTGAAGACTTTGAGATATCCCTTTCAACATATTCAATTTTTCCTTCTCGAGAGCGAGGTTACCATCTTGGGCCTTCTTGCTTATTTTAGTCATTCTTTTGATAGCCAAAGCAACCTTAGATGCTGCACCTTTTGACTTTTTCTTTTTCTTTGGATTTACAGTTTTTTTCTCATCAGGTGTCATCGTCTTTCCCCCATCCTCTTTGTCAATAGATGTCTTAATACTCTCCACTCCTTCTGTCTCAACAATGTCTTCCTCCTCCATATTTTCTGCCATGGGTGTATTATTATCTATAGCATTGTCATGAGCATAAGAAATAACATGAGCACATTCGCTTATATTAAACTGCTTGTCACTTCTTTTTGCATGCTTCAGTATCTTTGTCCAAGTCCAGGAAATATGAGACTAACTGCAAATACAATTTCTGCCAAATATCAAAACTTTGCTTTCCCGTATTAGTAATAAATTCCTTGTGCAGTTCTCCACGTAAGTGGATTGGAGCTACCACCCAATTATCTTTCTAGTTTGTACCTCTTTCTTTTTGCACATCTCCAGCAGGTGCTCTAGCAGGCTCCTTTGTTTTTCTTCCACGAGGTTTCTTTTTCTAACTAGGCTCTGAAACAATTTCAGCAAGGTTTTGACTTGGCTCTGTTATAATAAGAGGACTAGAATAAGGATACATTGGAGGGATAACTGATTGCCTTTGCAATAAGACCATGCAAAAGTGCATGAAAATAGACAGGATAATTTGGATGTGGCAGAGTAGGTTGAGAGGATTCATGTACCTTGCTGACGGTCGTGCATCGCTAGGCTTCAACAATTCAAGCATGATGAAAACATGAACTGCTTGGCAAACTTGAAGAAGACTTTGCCGCATAGTTGGATCCATGCCAATAGATATGACCTAAGCATTCAATTAATAATAGAATAGAATAGAATAGAATAGAATAGAATAGAATAGAATAGAATAGAGAATGGTAAGCACATGGATTTGAAACAAAACATTCCTCTTCCTCTTCCTTTTCTCTTTCCCATTTCCATGCATGTTTTTTATTTTCTTATGCTTACCTTTTCATGTGCCCTTTTCTTCCTTTCCCCACCCTCTTCCTCTTGATCACGTGCCCTTTTTCCCATTTCTTTTCCCATTTCACAAGGAGCCTAAAAATGAACAACTATATTTAACTAGTATGATATCATCTAAAAACCATGATACGAGCGCCATCGACGTTTTTCACGCCTTCAGGTCACCTGAGCGCCTTCGACCACAGATGTATAGAAGCCGTTTTCTGATTTCTTCCGGCGCCCGCGATCCATGGCACCTAAAGCCATACTCAGAGAAGGTTAGTTCCAGCCCCCTCAGCTCAAGAAGATCCGGTCGCGATTTATTTCGATAATGCATGTTTAATTTTATGGTTCGCCTTTTCGTCTAGTAGTCATAAAGAAGTAAAAAACTCAACAGGATCGCGACCGCGATTCTGCTGAGTGCTCAGCAGGATCGCGGCTACGATCCTCTTGAGTGCTCAGCAAGATCGCGGCCGCGATCTTGTTCACTTCACGGGAGAATATGTGCGGTAGGAATTAATAATACACTTCTCTTGCTTGCAGCTCTGGATTTGTTAGCGGTCCGGGCGTTGAGCCTCTGAAGATCATCACACCTTCCAATGAAAGGAAGTGGTGCATTGAAATTGCACAAGCAATTCCACGGACAAAGGCGGCCATGCGAAAAAGACCCTGCTTGTTCCTCAAGGCGGGCAAAAAGGCGAGGACATACAACGGATAGGAATTGTCATTGCTATGTGGGAAGGAACAAAAACAATGTCCAAAGGCGCCATTATATGCGGCGTGGAGGATACTAAAGATTTTGCAGTTCCTCGAGCACGTCCTTAAATGGACAAACTATGATCTCTCACTAATGACGGCTAGCAAGTTAAACAAGCCGGCCCGCAGGAAAGAATGTTCCGACCGATTGCAAAAGGATACCTACTGGGAGCTGCGAGTCCTATGAATCTCTGTCTCTGTCAGGAATAAGCGGAAATAGAGATATATTATCGGTTTTCGACATGCGAGAAAAGGTTTGCTAGCGGATAAGAAACCACCCGGCATTGCATTAAAAGCTAAAGCGAGATGAGAAAATGCCCCTCGGTAATGGACACAAACCGGTTAAGAGCTCGGCGAAGAAAAAGCATGTAAAGCCCATTTCAGCGGCGAGAGGACTCTACCCGGACGAGCCCATGCGTGGAGCCTGTTTCCCGCCCATCCGCCGCTATTATTAATCCTACTCGGCCTTTGGCTATTTGTGCTCCCCTATTGTGGATTTAAAGATAATCACGGTCCCAAATAAGATTTCTAAGTTCACGATCAACCTCATAAGCCCGACTACGCCGACCGGTAGCGAGCCGCCGTCTTCGCATGCCCCTTCCATCACAGGTATTTCATCCTCGAAGAGCTTAGCATGGCCCGTTGTTTCTGAACTACCGACGGAGCTTAAATTCAATCCTGAGGAAGAACGCCAAGTTGGCGGAACAAAGCGCACCGCGAAGCTTGAACAATTTAAGCGGTTCTATCCGGCTTGGTGTGAACTGGTTTATGAAGGTCTCTATCTTTGATTGCGAGCCAGCTCCTACTAACCTCACGCATCGAATGCGTTCAAACGACCATGTGCAGACACTCGTGAAGAGCTTCAAGACTTATCCTACGGAGGTGCTCACACCGGCCGACGTTGTCCCCTTCGACCCGATTACCAGGTGATTGTTATTGTCCATCATTTCTGTTTTGTGGCTTCATAACTTATAAGTGCACAACATTTCAGGAAAAAGATCACGTGGAACACAGAAGCTGATTTGAAGGGCAAGAAATTTTGGATAATTTCTGGTAACCACAGTATATGTGCAGCTCAATTGCTTTGTGGTGTTGTTGGAGAGTTTGAACAAATGCTAGAGTTTGCTAAAGCCACGCCCGGAAAGAAGAACAAGAGTGCTTAATGGAAATTTGACAAATAGAGAATATATTGAATTGAGCATTCAGTGCAATGAAGTCATTGCTAACACTGTATACAGAGAGCCATTGTTAGAGAAGCTTCAACAGCTGTGGCATCAACATAAGGCGTATGGATGTCCTCCGCAAGGTCCTATTGGTACTGCCACAACCTCAGCTTGGAAGGTATTTTTCTTATCTTAGCTCATGAACATCGCGGCCGCGATTTTCCTGACCATTTCTTTTGTAGGACTTCCACGAGATAGCTACCACAACTTTGAAGGTGAAGGAGCTAAAAGACGAAAAACAATTTATTTTTATGGAGGAGCGGGTCTTCAGAAAATTAATGGAAGTGGCCAACAAATGGGTGAGCAAAAAAATCTGTGATGAACATGGAGATTTTCCTGATAAGCCCACGAAGGACTTCTTCAACAAAACTTGGTTAAGATACCTTCGAGGCATGTCTAATGCAGAGGTGTCTCAGCTTCTTGATGAGATTTTGGAAGGAAAAACTTACATTAAGGTGCAAGCCGGATATCATGGCAGGTTTGATTGCAAGCAGCGTGCCATTGACATTAGAAGCTTGACCTTCATGCGGAAAGTGATTTTGTCATACGCTTCCACGTTGCTTCAGAAAGAATACACTTTTTGGGAAGAATTGGTGTCTGATTTTCCTGCTTTCACGGAACAGCAGATTCTTGATATATCTTACATGAAAGCCAATTACAATAAGGATCATGTTGTGGGTAATTTGCCAGTTGCATTTTTAGAACCCATTAGATCGATTTTGAAACCTGAAGAGGCTATCAAAATCAAACAAAAGAAAAATGTTGTACATGCTGTGACAAAGGAAGGGATTCCTACCTCCACTCAAGTATCTGAGAATGCAACTTTGGTGTTCATTGACATTAGAGGATTCTCTACATTATGGACATGCAAAAAATACATGGAACTCTTTACCAGAATATCCAGCATGACAACTGCTAATATTTATCACCTAGTGATTCTGATGCGATCTGTGAACTTGCGGATTGCATCTGATGTAAAGCATTCGGGCGGGTCCCATATTTACGTAGGCACATATGACGAGCGGGGATGGGTGAACAAGAAAAGGGTGAAGGAATATTAGTATTACATCACCCATATGTGCATTGCGAAGCGATTCGGGTCATTTCGATATTGCGGTGGAGCCGTTTGACACCGGTGAGCACCGCACCAAAGAACACCCCTTGCCACCAATGCTTGTGTCGGTAGCGAAGAAGCCCGATGAGAAAAAAAAAAAAAATGGCGGACTTACTTCACGGGTAAACCCGTGTACAAGTTTGTCGGAATGGAAGGTGATCACGTAATGAAGTCGGTTGAAGACATCATATGCTTACTACATAGTTGACAAGCTTGTGCCCAAGGATGGTTGTGTCCTTGATTTCTTCTCAGTAGTCTTGCTTCCGTGTCGCCTTAATGCGAGGGAAAGAAAAGTATTACTTTCGAAAGCGGGGTAAAAGTATGTCAATTTTTCGAGGGGCTTTCTTGGATAAGCTTCGAAAAAATAGCTTGCATGGCGTGGACACTATAAATGATCCCGACAAGATCAATTTAAACATTACCGGAGAACGGATATATCTAAGATTGATGAAATCTTGGATCAAATGGATGAAAAGCTATGAGGAAAGGATGCAGGGAAGCGAAAAGACTTACGGAGTCTCGAGAAAGGTATTATTGCGCTAGATCCCGTGTGTTTCAAAATTGGGGGCTTTAAACAAAAAATTTGATGCCTACATGCCTTTCTTGACAAAGCGGGTCGAGTTCGAATCGTAGGCATGGATGTGGACCCTGCGGATCAAGAGGGTGAGCCATCGGTACACAAGAGCATCGAGTTCAGCCAAGAAATAGAAGCTCTTCCATGCACCCGATATCGCTTCCTTTGTGTTGTGCGAGTGGCGCTTGTGATCGAAGGTAAGCGCTATGGATACACGAGGCCCGAAGGACCCGGATCCACATATCAAGTCCTTGCACAGGCCATGTCTGTAGACATCCTAGATGTAACGAGCTATAGTGAGATGGACTATGAGAGGTTTTACAAAGGGGTCGGGGAACATGTTGCTAGGATTCTTGAGATAGGTGTTGTACACGAAGTCGATTGATCGAAACCCGGATGGACTAATTTACGCCCCTCGGCAAAGTAATGTACATTGCTATATTTGAGGAATATAACTTACAAGGCTTTGAAGTTTTCCACATCTTTGAGTTTTCTTATTGTTTGAGTTTTGTTTCTTGTCTAAACTTTCCTTGATTTCGATATTTGCTAGCACTTTCTTAGAATTATTGGCTTTACTGGACTTCTTCTAAATTAAAATTCGAATCGGATGGGTAGCTAAACATGACTCAAAACAAAAGCGCCCAGCGATCCTCGGTATCACTTTGTTTTCTTTTCATCCATGTGTAGACCTTAACAGACTTGTGATATTATATCCATGGGCTAGCTAAGCAGCTTCAAATCTTCGCCGTCGCGATCCTGCTGAGTATTTTTTATCTTTCTTGTGGACTGCTCTTACTCACAAAGGAGCTTGGGATAGCCTTATACATGTCAAAGTCGGATACCTCGCTGGTTGTGACCAAAAAACAGCGAAAAAAACGGCAACTTTTACTCTGTTGCAACCACTTACGGTGTTTTATAGACAACCAAGAACCTATTTCATGCTAAACGAGAATTCCGAAATTCTCTAATTAAAAAATTTGTGCTTAATTGGCCGGGCAGTGTGGGTCACCTGCCTTGTAACTGGGAACAACCATACTGAGGGGGGGGGCCTTCTTGTAATGCCCTATTGAACATGGCCATTAGGACCGGTACTATAGATGACCTTGACGAGTAACTCTGCCTGCATACCATCCAAGTTTGCCGCTTTTCCATTGGCCAGATGCCGTAAGCGTTGGACATCATCTTGTATTGCTTCTCGAGGACCCTCAAGATTATAGAACTGCTCCAAGTATTGCTCCCATTGCTCAGAAGTGATGTTCCCTGTAGGCTTTATTGGCTTTCCGATCATCTTTCCCAGAAGGTCCTGGATGACAGTCCAGAAGATAAAACATTTCCTTTTGATCCCTGCAATGTGCTGGCTTTCTTATCCTTGAGGAAGGCCGTATATATCATCCGGGATGTGATTAATCTGAACATGGATGAGGTTAATCCAGAGTCCATTATCAACTAGGAAGAACTATGCAGTTTGAAGCCCAAAGACCAATTGTTTTGCCCCTTTTTTTAATTGACTCGATTGTGTTTTGCCCCAAATCCCTTGTTCTCTTTATCAATCTAGCATATAAGGGGCATACAAGCGGTTGACATGCTTTCCAAAGCAGATCAAAATGCCAAATGGAGTAACAAGAGAGATTTTTGCCCTGTCGCACAGTTCTATTTTTATTTTTCTGTCTGGTTTAGTCATTTTTTCTCTGAATTAACCATTTGGCTGATATCGAATATCCGGATTAGCCACCTTAGTTGATACCAGATGTCCAGATTAACCACCCTGGCTGATACCAAATGCCCGGTGGTAACCACATCCCGGATAATATATACGGAGTTCTCTATCTGGCCAGGTGTGGGCATAAAGCAGGATTCGTGATCTGGCAGAGCCAGAACTTGAGTTCCTTACACTCAGTATCAAACCACAGGTTATGTGGAAGGGTTGTGGTCTCCGAGACCTATTGCGGGAAGCTTTTCCTAAAGCATCCTTCTGCAGCTATCCCAAGCACGCCAATCAACTGGCCCGACTGTTTCTCTAGCGTAAGGAACTGCAAAATTCCTGTGAGGTCGTCTGTGAGCATCCCCGCGTAAGCCTGTACATATTCATAATCCAAATGTAGCTGAGGCATATGAGGAGTTTCAACATAGGGAGTACCAATGATATAGAATATGGCAAGGCCAAAAGCTAGAGACAAGGCACTAGAGAGGGAGGAGGGCACGAGGGAATACAAATAAATTTTGTATTTGAAAAGCCAAATGGGATTTTTTCTTAGTTCTATATATGATATTTGGGCGAATATTTAGTATCGTAATTAATATCGGCCTGGGATTGTTGGAAATTTTGCCTAAATTAAGAGGCGTAATTTCATCAACCAAAATTTTCTTTTAAAATTTTTAGATATAGAAACATATAGTTCCAAAGTTATATACTTCAAAATTCACAAGTGCAAAATATACAAAACTCTAGCAAAAACAATCTTCCAATATATTTCGAAGTTCCCCAGTACCAAGTTTCAGTATACTTCAAAGTTCACAAGTGCAAAATTTACAAAACACCAGCAAAAAACAATCTTCCAGTATAGTTCAAAGTTCACCACCCCGAGAACTCTAGCACAAATAGAACTCCAGCAAGGCAAGAACATTCAAAACTAAGAAATCGGCTTAAAAACTTTACTATCAACAAGAAATATAGCATAGGAACACCTAAATAAGAAATATAGCATAATGAACACTCCAAATCAAGAAATGGATGCCTCCACACCTAAATATCTTGCATGCAAAGAAAAATTGAGCAAATGTGACCTTAAACAACAAAATTCTAAGAAAAGCATTTTTAGTAGATGGTTTCTATAAAAAAAAGCAATCAAATCATTGCATTAGCATGCACGTCTACCACGTCTTGAAATTGACGATGCCATCTGAGATCCACGTTGCCAGAGCTCTGTAGCAAAGAAAATATAGCAAGAAAGGAGTTTTGACACGTCAGAAAACGTTTTTATTGAATATGCTATATCATTGCATTTTTGTAATCCTGACCAAAATTAATTACAATTGATATTTTTTGGCTATCGGCGTTCTGGCCGAAAATTTATGTGATATATAATAATCTTTTTAAGAGCACAAACAAACTGCAAAGAAACGACATGTAACGTATATCCAATTGTCTCTCATATTGATGTCTTATCATATTAATATTGATGTCTTCAACATCCTCCCATATTGATGAGTTCTTGTGCCTTGAGTAGTAATCATCATCTTTATCTTTATTCCATGGTTTTCTATACAAGTATACATGAGAACCATCAACAACTCCAAAGATATTAGGCTACAGGTAGCATCTTGAAATAACAGGTTTATATCAAATAATCTTTGTCTTGTCTTGTAAATAAGGAAATGAATATGGTCTTAGAAGCCAAAGCAAGAATTTCTTCTTCTTTTTTTTCGTGTATTTTTGAATAGTAGCTTTACCAACATAGAATCTTTGACCAACATGGAGAGGCTTCTCCCGATGTGCTAGAAAATAAAGAACCATAGCTGTTGTTTTTCTTGGATCAATAGGTGCTCTTACCTTGATTCCAGGTCTAATTAGGAAAGGAACAACAAGGCCAACTAGTGTCTCAAAGGAAGCCCTCTTCATCTGATAGAATTGGTGCCATATATTGTCCTCAAATAAGGAAAGGCAGTTCCAAGCATGATTATCAATGATATTCTATTAAGCGGTCTGCCTTAGACATACCCAAAATCTTCTAGGAGGCCTCCTTGGCCTAGAAGACGCTGCAAATATTAGTGTAGAAGTTGCGCACATGTAATTCAAATTCTCATCTATCTCACTATTCTGTTCGAAGATGTCCATTGGTTCTTCTTCCTCGATCGCCTGTATCAAATGAAGACAACCATTTTGAAAGGCAAACCGAGGAGAATGGCTCTTATAGCATGGTCCTCAATAGCATGGCAATCATGCCCAAAAGTACCAGATCCATAGAAATGAAATTAAATAAGATAAGATAAGATGAATTTTTACGTCCACGGGAACCCAACGGGAATATGGGATCAAATGAAAATATAGGATTCAAAAATTCAAAAATATGGGATTCGATCCACGAGCTTTGGCGCAAAGAAGAATCCAGTGGGGGACCTTACCATGTTGAAATGGCCCTAACATGCCCGTTAGGTGACGAGAGACAATTCTCGTCGATGTCTCATGGTGGGTCTCCATTTAAAAAAACAATGCATGTGGCCAATGCAAGAGAGGGAGAAAGTAGAGTGAGAGCACTGGGGTGTGTGTGTGTGTGTGTGTGTGTGTGTGTGTGTGTGTGTGTGTGTGTGTGTGTGTGTGTGTGTGTGTGTGTGTGTGTGTGTGTGTGTGTGTGTGTGTGTGTGTGTGTGTGAGAGAGAGAGAGAGAGAGAGAGAGAGAGAGAGAGAGAGAGAGAGAGAGAGAGAGAGAGAGAGAGAGAGTATTATTTTAACGTCACGCCACTAGGCAGCATCCAACTGGACATGTGACCACACACCACACTACATTGCTTGGTTGGGCCCCGCCCCCAACCTGTGTGGGAGGGAGGGAGGGAGAGAGGAAGGGAGGGAGGGAGGAAATGAAATGAAATACAATGATTTTTATTATTATGCCAAATTGAGACCATCAGGTCTGTGTGACATTCATAAGTCAAGTACAACATCAAAGTACATATCAACTGAAGTGCTTCCAGAAAATGAAGCATCTTCATGCTCTAACCACTCCATCTCCTCGTCTACGTCTCCTAGTAACTCTTTTAGTCCGTTCAAATGAGATTCTCTTTGTCGTAATATTTCAATCAAGTAACTGCCAATATTTCTGGTTGGCAATTCAAAGAACATAACCAGTGAGTCTGCAATGATTCTATATCTATCTCTAATGTTCTGATAGGTTGGACAAACTAGAATTGCATGCTTTTCATCTTCGATTTCATCCTCTCCACAGATCTTGCAAAATCTTTGCTGTCTTGAAATCTTTTTCCATCTACCTATTTCTACTCCCAAGCAATGTGAACTCAATCTCATTCTACATATGGTATGCCTCATCTTCATTGGGATGTTTCCAGCCAGATAGCCCGCTCCTATTAACCTTGGGTTCATGTCATTCCGATAGCCTTCCATTTTTGTTCCTGCTTGTGCCCACATCTTTTACATCATGTTTTGGGTCCATTAGGGCAGATTTGGGGTCTCAAAACAGCCTCCTATCAGCCATTCCACGTCATATTTCCGCTTCTTTTTCCCCATGCCACCTAGGATACCACAGATTTACTTGGAATATTCTCCTGGAATAAGGGGGATCGCACATTCATGGCGCCATATGTATTTAATTCTGTTGGTTGTCAAACAGACTGATGCAACACGTGGCGCTTCTAAAAAGCCACTTGCATTATAGCATACCGGCAACATATGACGGTGTCTCTTGGTTTGTCAGATACCAAGCGTGCGCATCACCGATTCTTGTCTTGCGCTATTTTCATTTAGAGGCCATGCCCATACAAGCTTCCCGCCTTCTACATTTCAAAATTTGAATGTGTAGGTTGAAGCTTTGTATCAGACTTTCATTCGGCTCACGACATTGCGCCTTAAAAGTTAAATGAAGGGATCTTTACTTCGAGATTGAGAGAGGATGAAGGCATTGAATCGAATCTGAGTTTCTTGAGATGAGCCGCTTCCGATTGTCACAAGAGAATTATGACTTAAACCAGCGGCTCTTTTTCTCTCTCGCTTCATCGCTGCATGTGTAATGAAGGAAAGGAATAATGACTTGGGGGGAAACCTCGTTAAGATCTGAAGTGGACAAGTCAAATTGGTGATAGGGCAGCTGCAGGAAAAAGATCCAAGAGCTCGAAAAAGAGCAAACTTTGGGCTTCAATGTAGGTTAAAGAATTTGAAGAAAACACCCTTGGCTTTGCGAGAAAGGAAGAAGCACTTTTCGTAGAGATAAAGGAACCGAAATTTGGATCAGGTGCATTCAAACGCGTCGTCGACCACAAGGATGCATTTTACAACACTAGCAAAGGCCAATCAAGATCCTGGGAAAACTAGAAGCAATCTTGGTTACGTAGTGAAGAACCTAGCGACAAGCGGGGAGATAGTGGACATGATTTGTCATCCCTACAATTCTTCTCTCAAGAAGGTGGTATTGGAAATGGTACTAGGAGATCTCTGAGGAAGCTAGAAGCAACAGATGTACAGACTATTTGTGACGATGTAGGCATCAATAGGCTTGATTACCGTTCTCTATTTAAGCCATTCCACGAAGCGTTGAAAAGAATGGGCACAAAAAAAGTATTCGCTCCACGTCCACAAATTGTTGAGAATACAAGGGTTACTAGGACAAAGATGGTGTATGCCATATTAGGAGAGATGCACCACGTTGAATGTCTTTGGTCTGCCATAGCACGAAAAAGATAAGAATGGCAAGGATTGTTCTGATATAGTTGGAATGAATGAACGCAATAATCTTTGGGTTGACCTGGTTAGTCTCTTACAATTCCTTGTCAAATATTATGACTTAACAGTTGTAGAAACTAATGGTGAGATTGAAGTTTGCATAAAATTGGATGAAATGGAACTAACCAAGTTTGAGAAGTATGAGAGGGTATCCGTTGTCATCATGAATAGAGCAATTGAGAATGCAATTGCACATGCTAAATCAAAAACAACAAGAATAAAAAAAAAAGATGTAGAGGTGACGGACGAGGAGAAGAAGCGTGCCGAAAAATGGTTCTCATGTCAATCTGAAGATGACACCTGATGGTTAGGTCTCTTTAAAGTTCAGAAAGAAACCCACGAGGTATCAGACATCCCGAGTTTAATATCTAGATTCGAGGAAGGGAAAAATTGCAAGTAGATCACTATGGATCTTACAAAGTAATTTTTCACTTGGCGTCTGATTTAAAAACTGAGAAAGCAATGTACAACATAAGTGGAGGAGGACAAGGAACATGCAAAAGTTGTCTATCTTTGCAATCATGCAAAGGAAGTCAAGTATTGGGGAAGGCTGTTTCAACCTTGTCCCTTAACCAAGCAAATCCTCCTAATAGAGGAGAAAAAGATCCCAAGTTCCATGGCATTTTTCCCATTCCATTAGAGAGGGTTCATATCGCACTTTTGCGGCTTTGTGAGAATCATCGACAAGATGATATTTTTGAGTCTGATTCATGTGGAACATTTCGGACAAAAAGAGAAGAGAGGAAGGAATTCGTCGAGTTGAATATGTTCTATCGAAGCGAGGTTTGCATGGTGGCAATGTAAGATTAGAGCTTCGATGAGAGGCGGGGGGAAGAACAAGTGTGCCCGTAAGGTGTCAATTGGAGGGTGAAAGCTCGGCAACAGTAAAAAAGAATCATAGAGAGGCTCACGAGCGAAACCGGATGGGAGAAAAGGTCAATGAATTTGGAAAATTCTTTGGTTGATCGCGGGCAGGACCGCCTGAGATGGCGTTCGTTCGGCATTGAGGAAAAAAAAAGCATGGGATGCATTATCTGAATTACTCCCATACATTTAGAGAATGGACCTCACAAGAGAAGATGCAGAAATGTTCGTGCAAGCGAATAACAAATTTATTAGGGCTTACATAGATGCATGGGGAGAGAGTGAAGTCACGCACTACTTGCACATCTTTTGGGCTCATGCACCTTGGTTTTTTAGGAAGTATGGAAGCCTAGCAATGTGGAGTGCACAAGACATAGAGAAGTCGCATAAACAAGCTAAAATAGCCTTTCATCGTAACACTCAAAGAGGGGGTGGAAATGTGGGAACCAACCCTCTAAGACAGATGACAGAGTGGTTTTATAGAAGGGCGATGGCTAAATACGACAAGAAGGTCGCTTTAAGGAGCAACCCAGAAGTCGTAAACACCATTGGTGAATCTTTCAAGAGAAAGCGAAACTTGCTTGGCAAAATTCTAGGGCCCCACTAGCATCGCAACAGTGGAGATCTAAAAGACAAAGAATCGGTAAAGTATACTTGTAATGTGTAGTATGTTCACACGACGCGAAGTACTTGCCTTCAACCTTGTTTGCACAACTGTAGCTTCGCGTCGTGTGATCTTATTTGGATCATACGGCGCGAACAGTGAAGTTTGCTATTGCTTGCATTTATATGGCTTCGTGTCGTGTGATGCTTTACAAGATAATAATAAAAAAATGTTACTTTTAATTAAAGTTGTGAAAATTGTTACATTGAAAAACAAAATACAATGACTCATTGTTGCTCCAGTGCGAGCTCTTCTTCATTATCTTCATCATCATCATTAGCTTCGTCCTCGTCGTCTCTTCTCCTCAAGCCAGCAATCACCCTATCCAAACGTTCCTCCAATCTGTCCACCATCTCTTTGTACATGTCCCGCTCCTGTCCCAATACCACAACGTGTTCTTCTGCCTGAATTAGCAACCTCGTTGCTGTCATAACCACCTCAATGCAGTTGTTGGGGCATAACCTTCCCCTCCTGTCCATGAGCTACTGAGCACGGCCTCTGTAGGCTTGTTGGGATCGTACCTCCGGGAGGTAATAGATACGCGGACTCAGTTATGCCCCCCTATCCGACATTAACCTCAGCTGTACTTGTGATTATGTATATAACTGTGCAGTATGTCAGCATCCTTATTGCTACTAAGGTTTTTCCCCCGAAAACCCTTCAGGGCGGGGGTTTTTTAATCCTGGTAGTAATACGCCTGCTGCTCTCTCTTTGTACTTGGGTCCCATAGGCCAGTTGGTCTCCGTGGACGATAAAATCATATTCTATTCTATTCTATTCTATTCTAATCAGTTTCCATCTTCTCCTTAGGACAAAAAGCAAACCTGTTTATAACACCACAATTAAAGTTACTGAGCAGTAATATCTTTAAACATCATAACATTGAGGAGGCAAACTTAAGAGTACCTTTTCAGCCCACAATCTTTGCATGCCAACTGCAGACATTGATGTTTGTGCCATTCTTCATCTTCTTCTTTAGAGCAGACCATTTGCCTCCAAAAATCACTAGTGGATTTATAAACATGGTTCTTGGCACTACAGAAGTTACCATCACCACAAACAGCACAATTACAGTTGCATTCTTTGTGCACCCCATTTGGATTTGTTCTGATTTTGTTGAGTGCTTGCATCACATACTCAAAGTGCATGTGATATTGGCAGCAACAGGTCTCTCTTTCTTTTAAACGCCTCACAAAAGATGGCTTCAGCAATTCAAATGTGCGATGTGAAATCTTCATTTCATTGAATTCCTTTTTGAAGGCCATGTAAAATTGCAACTATAAACAAAGCAAAAATACAGAGTTCCAAAAAAAAAATTAAAAGCAGCAACCTAGTAAAGCAGAACAAGCGGTAAAACATATAAAGCATAATAATTATCTGAGAAATTTCAAGCTGTTGTATTGGATGATCAATTCTTTCACCATATTTTGTAACAAACTTTCTCACATGCTTCCTGTATGGTGAGACTCTTGTGTTTTCTGTCCAGAACTTGTAAACAAAATTCTTAACCTCATCAGTTATTGCATCTGATCTCTTTTTCCTTGAAAACATTGACCACGGACCATATTCTTGTTCTGCCATTACTCTTCTTCTTGTTGCTGCAATAACAGATTTTCTTGATACATGAAGGAGGCGTGCAACTGCAGACTGGTTGGTTTTGTTTGCTGTTGAAGATACCATTTGTAATGTGGACTTTA
Organism: Isoetes taiwanensis; assembly: GCA_021234155.1. NCBI lineage: Eukaryota > Viridiplantae > Streptophyta > Lycopodiopsida > Isoetales > Isoetaceae > Isoetes > Isoetes taiwanensis. The sequence continues at coordinate 21,839,472 of JAJEKV010000005.1, forward strand.
TTGCTTGCATTATATCTGTCTTCCTTAGTTTCTTTTGCTGATTGAGTGTCTCTTGAACATTTCTAATGACATTCTTCATGATCTTGCTTTGATCATGATCAACAAAATCCACCTCCAGTGGCAATTTCTTCTTCACTCTCTTCACAAATCTGTGCACCACCAGTGCCTTATCCCCTTCTTTCAAAGGCTTTGTGATATTATTGAAATAATCGTCCAAACTCTTGGACAATTCTTGAAGCCTTCTCGCACTCAAGCCGCTATCAACTTGAGGCTGGATATTTTCTTTCTCCCTCTCCCTATCTCTTTTCCGCTGTCTAGATTGCCTTCTTCTCTCGGCTTGAATTTTCTGGAAAATTTGAAGTCACTTTTCTTTATCTAAATCTGATCTTTGATTGATCCATTTAGAATCGTGGTGTCTGAGAGAATTGTGTTGCCTGAGAGAAACCGTGTTGTACAAAGAAAATTCTGTTCGGGGTGTACAACAGGATCATGCTTCCGCCATAGCCAAATCCTATTAACTCTCCACGCCATCTCACAACAACCCCGCCAAATTGATTACAGATGAATTTGATTTTGCGGGTAGCCATAATCATCGATCAGGAAGCAATTTGCTAAAAGCGGATCATCGCATTCCCGCTCTCCAAGCACCTCCAAGCCTGGCCGGACCAAAACCACAGCGGCGTGTTGGACGGGTGCTTTTGTACCCCAATATCTAACTTAGACCCTAAGAGCCTTTTCATATGTATGGAGGTTTTATCTCAAGTTTGGCACCGCGTTTCCTTCACTCTTTGTACATATTTGTTTCCCTTTGTACATATTTGTGGTCATGAGCATGGCAACTTTGTAGCATCCAAGTGATCCGCCGGGCTGCTGCTGCATGGTGTATGCCAAGAACTCACCATTAACAGTGGCGCTGTTATGCCGAGTTTGCTCGTGATCACTTTCTTTAGCCTTGTTGTCTGCTGTTGTCTTGCTACTCTCATTCTCATGCTCTTCTTGTATACTACTCTCAATTTTTTAGATTCCCTTAGTTAAGCCCAACCAAGGCGTTGATTTGTCCGTCTGAAGGCTTTTCTTTTCATTTTGTTCATCCAACTAGATGATGATTTTGCCAGCTGATCATTTCATAATCTGTTCTCAAAGCTCTGTTCTTAAGGTGCAGCAAGCACAGTTTCCAGTTAAGGATTCACGGAGTGGTGATGGCACTCCTCTTTGCGAGATTTTCGAGGAAAAATCAAAAGTTTGATCCTTTTTTACCTTCTATCTGCTGCAAAATTGTCAAAAATATCATAACTCTCTTTTCTTAGCTTCTGTTTTATCTCAGTTTTATCAAAATTTGTGCTTTTGCACACCTAAATATATTCTCTACCACATGCAACCGAGATGTTTACATCGTCTGCATCTCCAAGCCTCAAGTTTTCACGAAGATTTCTTCTTTAGTTTATTTATAGAGGGCCAGCACTTGGCTAGCCCCCTTTGAGCCCATACTTCCTTGGGCTCATAGCTTACCACAGAGTCGGGGTAGATTCCAACAAATATGACAAAGGATTTTTCAAGCTGTTAGTCGCAAATCCTCTGCACATGATTTGTCCCTATCTGCATATCAACGAGAAAAGCAGAAAATTTTCAAATTCAATGCAGCACGATCAGTTTTGGGGAGTTTTTGATGCAGTTACCTTGCCTCAATTCTACCTGCTCAGAGCCCACTGAATAACACAGATATTCCATGCTGTTGAAGCTCTATCAAGTTATCCGGCACAGTTGAGGCAGATTCGAGCACAGCTTTCGCACTTCTCAAATTTTGGACTTCCAATCTGCATCAGAAGATATTTTTACACAAGCACCTCTTGGCCATTGCCATCCGATCAAGCAAATCGAAATGCAGAAACCCCTTACCATATCCGGTCTCATTGTTTTCTAAAGTTAGCTTTGGCACCGCCTTTGTACATGTCTTTTTTCGGCATCAAATGCGCGGCCTATCTGCATACCAGGTATAGATGCAATAGAATAGTCGGCCACATGGAGAGGCAGGCTCATATTGCCATGAACAGCCATTACAAAGCATCTGTGGAGTTCTCAAAAATTTTTAGGGCTCACATTGGGATTTTTAACGTTCGTCATGATATACTCACGGTATTGATCTTTTTTGATGCTCACACCCATGCTCACAGGTGCAGCCATGCCCATGCTCATGCACACGGGCCTAGCCATGCTCATGCCCATGCCCACGGGCCCAACCACATCCACGCCCATGCCCACGGGCCCAACCACATCCACGCCCACGAGCCCAGCCCATGTCCCCATGCCCACGCCGTGACCCATTTGCATTTTTCATGGTCACGCCCAACGTTCACGGCCCACGCTATGATAAAAAGTCCAGACACGCTCTGTTCTCAAGATCCCACGCTAGAGTCACGCTCTTCCAGATTTATTCAAGTTTTATATGGCTGATAACAGGGGGATGCTTTTATGGTGCTTACTTTTTTGAAGATCCCATATACTTGTTTCTAAGAGGAATTTTGAGCCTTATTAATTAAAATTGACTTACCCATAATATAAGGGGATGGTCTTTATGTTTTTCTGACCCCAATTTCTATGATCTATGTTCTGCATCGACATTCCTTCGGATCTTATCCGTCATCAATGCATTCATGAAGATTTTCTTTCGACGATAAAACCAACCATTATCATTACCATCATTTCTGCCCCTAAATTTTTGGCACCATGTTGTAATTGTCGGACTTGTCTTATAAAAGTCTGTACATGCTTTTGTGCTAAAAACTTTTAGGGGGAGCAGTGTTACCACCTAGTGGTTAACATTGTTCACATGCTAAGTGTCAGTGGTGGCATACTACACTTGGCATGTTTAGGTTAGCATAAGTGTAGGGTTTAGATTTAGTTAGATGTAGGGCTCAGATTTGCAGTCTACACTATATTAGACCAGAGCCTCTTTAGATGTATGGAGGTTTTATCTCAAGTTTGGAGAGCCCCATTCGGCGCACGTTTCCTTCACTCTTTGTACATATTTGTTTCCCTTGTTCTTATTTTATGGTCATAAATGAGCATGACAGCTTTGTAGCATCCGGCAGTCATAGATTGCTGCTGCATGGTGCATGGCAAGAACTCACAAATAACAAGAAACATGCCAAGGAGCTCGTTTTTGCAATTTATTTCATCAAATTTGGGGTCTAAAAAGCTAAAACTATACACAGGCGTGCAGATGGGCTAAGCGAGATTCTCATTTAAGGTCCTGGTGCGCGCATTGTGTCTTGATTTTGACCCTTTTTCTTGCTAAAATTCAGTGTGTTTTGGATCATAAAACATGCTAACTAGCCTGAAATCATGCCTAGGAGTTTGTCTACGATTTTTCTTTTTCTTAAAAACATGCTTAACTGTTTCCCCTGAAAATTATACGCAGGTCATAGGGAAGGGCCAAGCGACATTCTTGCTTGAAGCATTTTGGGCAGTTTTAAAAGTCTACTTCTCGCTATCAAATTAGTTTATTGCCTTTACTTATCAAACTTTCCATTTTTGGCTCCACCATATCAAGATTTAATCCAAGTGACTCATTGCATTTTGAAAAATATGTTGTTTTTTTTCCCTAGATATTGCGAATCTTAGATGCCCTAATTTTGTTCTAGACTATCGATGACCTAGATTTTATATCTTTTTTAATAAAAAATGTTGCTTAAATACTTGATAAAAAAGAAAACCCTCTACCCTGCAAACCAAGAACAACATCGAAACGTCAAATCCAGCCAAAGGGGGAGCAGGCAACCCTCCATGCTCGGTGCATTAGCACCTTGTTATTTTGAACTTGGTAGATATTTCAAGAATGTTCATAAAACCATGGTATTTGTGGATCCGCTCAATTTTGTAGAAACTCTTTTGGGATCTTTGCTTCATAGTTACAAGTTACACAAAGTGCCATTGGCACGACCTCGTTTTAAGTCCATGGGCCATATCCATTTGACTCTATTTGGTTCGATGGTAAGAAGAAACATTTCCCACAATGCTTTGCATGATATTTTGCATCAGAGACATGGTAGACAGTTAATACAGGCATTAAGACAATATGAGGGGCCACTTCCAACGCCCCAGGTTGTTGCTAAAGCATTGCGAGGTATGAAGCCTCAAATGATTGATTCTGCATTGATTTTCTTTGAGTGGATTGGATCAAAACAAGGGTTTTCCCATAACATTCATTCATACAAACGTATGCTCGGTTATTTGTCAAGGCGGGAGATTTAAGGAGGCCGTGAAGTGTTACGATGAAATGTCCAAAATCGGGAAATTTGCTGATGTTCTTGATGTGGAAATCTATAATCTAGTAATCCATGCACTTTGTCGAACAAATAAACTAGAGAAAGCTTGTTATTTCTTTGGACTTCGATGGTTGCACGGGATTGCAACGGATGTTATCACCCTCTGACATTCTCATAAAAGGCTTGTCAAAAGCAAAAATGATGGATCGGGCTTGTGCTCTTCTTAATGAGATCGTGCAATGGATCACTTTGGGACGTTGTCACTTTCACCTCTCTTATTGATGGACTTTGCAAATCTAAAAGACTAGATGAGGCCTACAATGTCCTTGAGGATATGATTATGGGAGGTTGTCTTCCAGATGTTGTCACTTATAGTTGTCTTATAGATGGTCTTTGTAAGGCAGGCAAGATGGACAAAGCTCATGCTCTTTTTGAGGACATGATTATGAAGGGCTGCATGCCAGACGTTGTCACCTTCAATTCTCTTATAGATGGATTTTGCAAAGGGAACAAACTAGATGAGGCGTACAATGTTTTTGAGCATATGATTATGAAAAGATGTTTTCCAAATGTTGTCACTTACACTTGTCTTATAGATGGTCTTTGTAAGGCAGGCAAGATGGATAAAGCTCATGCTCTTTTTGAGGACATGATTATGAAGGGCTGCATGCCAGACGTTGTCACCTACAATTCTCTTATAGATGGATTTTGCAAAGGGAACAAACTAGATGAGGCGTACAATGTTTTTGAGCATATGATTATGAAAAGATGTTTTCCAAATGTTGTCACTTACACTTTTGTCTTATAGATGGTCTTTGTAAGGCAGGCAAGATGGATAAAGCTCATGCTCTTTTTGAGGACATGATTATGAAGGGCTGCATGCCAGACGTTGTCACCTACAATTCTCTTATAGATGGATTTTGCAAAGGGAACAAACTAGATGAGGCGTACAATGTTTTTGAGCATATGATTATGAAAAGATGTTTTCCAAATGTTGTCACTTACACTTGTCTTATAGATGGTCTTTGTAAGGCAGGCAAGATGGATAAAGCTCATGCTCTTTTTGAGGACATGATTATGAAGGGTTGCATGCCAGGTGTTGTTACTTACAGTTGTCTTGTAGATGGTCTTTGTAAAGCAGGCAAGGCGGATAAAGCTTACGTCCTTTTTGAGGACATGATTATGAAGGGCTGCATGCCAGATGTTGTTACTTACAGTTGTCTTGTAGATGGTCTTTGTAAAGCAGGCAAGGCGGATAAAGCTTACGTCCTTTTTGAGGACATGATTATGAAGGGCTGCATGCCAGATGTTGTCACCTACAATTCTCTTATAGATGGATTTTGCAAAGGGAACAAACTAGATGAGGCGTACAATGTTTTTGAGCATATGATTATGAAAAGATGTTTTCCAAATGTTGTCACTTACAATTGTCTTATAGATGGTCTTTGTAAGGCAGGCAAGATGGATAAAGCTCATGCTCTTTTTGAGGACATGATTATGAAGGGCTGCATGCCAGACGTTGTCACCTACAATTCTCTTATAGATGGATTTTGCAAAGGGAACAAACTAGATGAGGCGTACAATGTTTTTGAGCATATGATTATGAAAAGATGTTTTCCAAATGTTGTCACTTACAGTTGTCTTATAGATGGTCTTTGTAAAGCAGGCAAGGTGGATAAAGCTCATGCTCTTTTTGAGGACATGATTATGAAGGGTTGCATGCCAGGTGTTGTTACTTACAGTTGTCTTGTAGATGGTCTTTGTAAAGCAGGCAAGGCGGATAAAGCTTACGTCCTTTTTGAGGACATGATTATGAAGGGCTGCATGCCAGATGTTGTTACTTACAGTTGTCTTGTAGATGGTCTTTGTAAAGCAGGCAAGGCGGATAAAGCTTACGTCCTTTTTGAGGACATGATTATGAAGGGCTGCATGCCAGATGTTGTCACCTACAATTCTCTTATAGATGGATTTTGCAAAGGGAACAAACTAGATGAGGCGTACAATGTTTTTGAGCATATGATTATGAAAAGATGTTTTCCAAATGTTGTCACTTACAATTGTCTTATAGATGGTCTTTGTAAGGCAGGCAAGATGGACAAAGCTCATGCTCTTTTTGAGGACATGATTATGAAGGGCTGCATGCCAGATGTTGTCACCTACACTTCTCTTATAGATGGGTTTTACAAAGGGAACAAACTAGATGAGGCGTACAATGTTTTTGAGGATATGATTATGAAAAGATGTTTTCCAAATGTTGTCACTTACAGTTGTCTATTAGATGGTCTTTGTAAAGCAGGCAAGGTAGATAAAGCTCATGCTCTTTTTGAGGACATGATCATGAAGGGCTGCATGCCAGATGTTGTCACTTACAGTTGTCTTGTAGATGGTCTTTGTAAAGCAGGCAAGGCGGATAAAGCTCACGTCCTTTTTGAGGACATGATTATGAAGGGCTGCATCCCAAATGTTGTCACCTACAATTCTCTTATAGATGGATTTTGCAAAGGGAACAAACTAGATGAGGCGTACAATGTTTTTGAGCATATGATTATGAAAAGATGTTTTCCAAATGTTGTCACTTACAATTGTCTTATAGATGGTCTTTGTAAGGCAGGCAAGATGGATAAAGCTCATGCTCTTTTTGAGGACATGATTATGAAGGGCTGCATGCCAGACGTTGTCACCTACAATTCTCTTATAGATGGATTTTGCAAAGGGAACAAACTAGATGAGGCGTACAATGTTTTTGAGCATATGATTATGAAAAGATGTTTTCCAAATGTTGTCACTTACACTTGTCTTATAGATGGTCTTTGTAAGGCAGGCAAGATGGATAAAGCTCATGCTCTTTTTGAGGACATGATTATGAAGGGTTGCATGCCAGGTGTTGTTACTTACAGTTGTCTTGTAGATGGTCTTTGTAAAGCAGGCAAGGCGGATAAAGCTTACGTCCTTTTTGAGGACATGATTATGAAGGGCTGCATGCCAGATGTTGTCACCTACAATTCTCTTATGGATGGATTTCGCAAGCGAATAAGCTAGATGAGGCCTACAATGTGTTTGATTGAGCATATGATTATAAAAAATGTCTTCCAGATGTTGTCACTTACAGTTGCCTTGTAGATGGTCTTTGTAAAGCATGCTCTTTAAGACATGATCTTTACGGGATGTATACGGGATCACTTACAACTGTCTCATACGATGGACTCTGCAAAGCCAAAAACTAGATGAAGCCTACAACATCTTTGACGATATGATTATAAGGAGATGTCTTCCAAATGTTGTGACCTGCAATTGCAATTGTATTATAACTGGTCTTTGTAAAGCAGGCAAGGTGGATAATGCTCGCGCTCTTTTTGTGGACATGGTTACGAGTGGCTGTATACCAAGTGTTAGCACTGTCACCTACAATTGTCTCATACATAAACTCTGCAAAGCCAAAAAACTAGGTGGAGCCTACCGTGCCTTTGAGGACATCATTATGAGGTGTCTTTCAAATGTTATCACTTGCAATTGTCTTATAGATGGTCATTGTAAAGCAGGCAATGTGGATAAACCTCGTGCTCTTTTGGAGGACATGACTATGAAGGGTTGATAGATGTCACCTACAATTCTCTTATGGATGGATTTCGCAAAGCGAACAAACTAGATGAGGCTTACAATGTCTTTGAGCCTATGATTATGAAAAGAATGTTGTCACTTACAGTTGTCTTATAGATGGTCTTGATAATCCAGGCAAGGTGGATAAAGCTCGCACACTATTGAGGACATGATTATGAGGGGTTGCATACTAGATGTTGTCACCTAATTGGGGGTAATCCAGGCAAGGTGGATAAAGCTCGCACACTATTGAGGACATGATTATGAGGGGTTGCATACTAGATGTTGTCACCTAATTGGGGGAAAGCCAGCAAACTAGATGAAAAAGTTAACAGTTCATAAAAACCTGCCTCACTGAACCAAAGCTTTGGATGGCTTGACTGCCATGTAAAGGAGCTGTTGTCGGGCTTTTTGCGCCTCAGCAAAAGACCGTAGTCTATGAAAATAAAATAGCCTCAAATTTCCAATGTTCAGCAACAAATTCTGCTAACATTATGTCATGTGGCACAGATGGTCCGTTTCTAATCATTCTAGAGAGCATCAGTATTTGGAGCCCAGATACACTTGTCTTCCTTGAGATCAGGTGCCCAAACTTTCATGCCATACAATATAGCTGGTTTGACCAAGTGTCAACAATAAGATTTTAGTTACATCAGTAGCTTGGTATACCAATTATGGCTTCCACTGCTATAATTACAGCCTGAGTACGTGAAGATCTGTTTCAGTTACAGAGGATTGATAGAAATAATCCAGAACATATAATTACAACATTCTTCGGACCTAATTTGAGATTTTTGGTGAGAACCATTGTTGATACTCATGATTGTGCAAGGTATCTTTATATTTAGCAGGCTTGCCTAACCCCTTTACAACAATCCCTGTAAGTGCCTGCCACGTCATCTAAAATTGATTGAGACCATTAGATTTGTTATTTTCTGAATCTATGGCTAGGAAAAAAAAAAAAATAATCCTGGAAAATAAGCTCTTGTTTTTTCAAAAAGCCTTGTTTCGTTCCTGTTTCTTTCTCGCTCATTTACAGGGGACTTTGAAGATTGTGCTTTTTGTAGAGTGCATGAAAACTGTGTATTTAGGCATAGACTATTAAGAACTTTCTGTCCTTCCAGTTCAGGCTATGAAGCTACACAGTAGTAATGCAGGTTTATTCCATTATGTATACTCCTTTTTTTTTTCAAGAGGAACTGGGCCGAAAATCACCATGAGGCTCGAAACGCTTCAAGGGTCACTCTTTCTGGTTGTCCTAAGGAGTTAACAGATGTGTTTCTTGCATTTGTCATTGCAATAAGCATTACATACTCTCATTACAGCTGGGGACAAATTTTGAAAGCTTCTACAGTAACAGGACCCTCAGCAACAATTGGATTTATGTTTGCTCATAGGTGTCTATCGTATCTCTATATATTAAAGACTCTTATAACGGGTTAATCACGGATCATTACCATTTTCTAGGTCAATACTGTAGAATCTCATTTAATTCTCGACTTACAGATGCAGAACTATGGATTGATGTGGAACGATTAGTTGGCTATGGCGGAAGACGACCTCCATATTTTTATGTTGAGTAACTGACAATTGCAATGCAGGGTTCAAAAAATAATTTTTAATGGACAAGATTTTCCCTTGTCCATATGTATAACAACCAGATTTTTAAATTTGCAATCGGAAAATCCTGTAGTAATCAATTTTTGCCAGATAAATGCCCTTTTATAAAACTTAAACCAGAAATGAGAACAAAAACTAAGTTTTCAAACTTTTTTAATGCCAAAACTGATAATGATCATCTTGGAAACAGAAAGAAAAAACAGCGCAGAAATCTAAACATTTACATCAAGTGACTATTTGGATTTCCAGTGTAGACATGGCGATTTGCTTTTGTCTTCCAAATCTGAATGCTTTCGTCAAAATCAAAGTCTTTAGCTGATTTTGGACCATTCACTGTTATACCAATGCATGCGTTTAAGCTGTCAATGCCCAGACGAAGACGCCATCTATCTTTTACACTTGTTCGTGTGCTAAATACCCGCTCACATATTGCAATACTTGCACACTGTACTAATGCAACCTGCAATAATATCAAAATATTCTTGAACCTGTCTTCGTTGAAAGGATTTGATGCAATGATCAAACATACTTCTTCAATATTTTTATGCGGCCAATTTGCAGCGGCATGGATCTTATAATCAGCATATTCCCTTCGTAGTACATCAGAATTAATCAAAGATGGTACCTTCTCTTCTGAACCTCTCAAATCCTTAGATGTACCATAGAAATTTATAAGGTCTTCTAGACTGGCCTGCCCAAACTTCTTTGACAAACCTGCATTTTTTGGAAAATTCAATGGAGCAAGCACTTTAAAATGCTTTAAAACAGAAGCATCAGCAAACCTGCACTCTAAAGATTTACAAATAGCATCAGCAAACTTTTTTTGCTTTTCAATAGCATCTTCTAGATCAAATCCCTGCTCATCCCTTGTGATGGAAAATTCTCTATATGTATTCCCTCGAATTGAAGACCTTAAAGCTACTAGCCATCCTCCAGGAGGCCCATAATCAGGAATTATGGGATATCCTCGTGTATCTCGTACACATGCATTCAGATCAGCTTCAGGTTCATTCATGTAATATGCACGTATTGCCATAATTGCAGTGTCCACATGTTCTTGCATGCAAGTAACATCAACATAATCCACTTGAAACAATTTACTTAGTATCGTTAGACCTCCAAGTATGTCTGCTAAGTAGTGCAGCAAGTATATGGTCCTAAAATCAGCCAATTTTACAAAAATATCACGACAATCAGTTTCAGAATACCTTAAAATTGCAGGCAAATCTTCACAAATTTTGCTTATCGCATTATGGCGGCTCAATCAACGGGTCTGCTGGATGCGTTCCAAGCGTAAGATATCGCATGCAAACTCCTCTAGCAGCCCCTGTAATTTTTCTAGCCTTTGGCTGCTACATGAGAAGTGTGAAGCAAGGGCATTCACAAGGCTTTCAATCTGTTGTAACCAGTCCATCCCTTCCATCTTTGATACATCTAATACAGCCAAATTTGCACGATGTGCAATGCAATGAATGGACGTCAAGAAAGGATACCTTTCTTTTAATCTGGTAGCAACACCTGTCCTCTTGCCTGTCATGGTGGATGCACCATCTGACCCAAATCCAACAAATTTATTCATGTCTAATCCAAATCCATGCAAACATTCCACTATAGCATGAAATAATGATGCTGCATCAGCCTCTTTTACTCTTAACATACATAAAAAATTCCGTTTGGGCTCACCACCATCAACCAAATAACTAATGCATATGACCAGATGTGAGTGTGTTGCAATATCTGTTGATTCATCTACTTGTACTCCAAAGAACGGACTTGCTTTCAAACTTGTAATCAAAGATGAATTCAAACTCTTCCCTATACAACAGATAAATTCTTGCATGCTATATCATTATGATATAATTGTTTTGTAATAGAAGAACCTGTAATCTCCAATAGTTGAATGGCATGCTGGAAGTCGCTAAAGGACCAACTCCTTGCAGCCACAGTATATGCCACTCTAAATAGGTTCAAAACAGGCCATCAACAGACTCGTGCATTTTTTGAATGGCCACTACAACTGGCTTCTGAGCTTTGGCAGCATCCAACTTTCTTGCTTCTGCTGTAATATGGACACTACAGGCAGCATGCTCAGTATAGCTAGAAGTCTTGAAGTTCCTTGAGCCTCCTTTTGCAAATTTATTGTGACCTGCATGATTTCAATAGTCAATAGAAGAAATAACAGTTAGAAATTACAAGCTTGAAAGTGCATCTGCTTACCTCCAATGGCATAAGCTTCACATATTGTGCAAAATACAGCATCAAGATCCTTATCATATCTCATCCATTCCCAAATCTTTAACCATTTGTTCTGAAATGTTGCTTTGGCTTTGCCATTGCCATTCATCTCTACTTCTGCAGCCTGGTTCTCACCAATATTTTCATTCTCATCTTCTTCAATATCCTTGCTTTTCATTTTCTTATAAAAGTCAAGGACATTTGGCCCTTGAATACGATTGTTTCTCCTCTTCTTGGCTTTCATTTCTGCTTCTGCTGCATAGTGCATACATGCATAAGATAAAGATCTGATGAAACCCATTCATTTATTTACATGCATTCTTGAAAAAGATTATGTACAATACCTGAACTTAGTAGATCTCCAAAACCAAGTATCAAGCAAGCACAGACTTTTAGTGCTCTGAAAAATGGAGGAGGCTGTGAAACAAAAACGTCTCCTGCCAGGCAACGTCTCCTCTTCCAGCCATTTCGATTCCTTTTCCTATTCCATGTGCATGCAGCAGACCCCTTTCTTTTTTGATCTTCCATTAATAATGGAGGGAGGGCTGGCTGGAAACGGAAATCTTGGCATTGGCAGCAGATTGCTTGATTGAAGGCGGGCGGGAAATGGATGGAGCTCCACCGCCAAAGGCGGCAAGGAGCTCCCTGTTTTTTTCTCCTACTGCTACTCCAAAAACGTCCACAATTTTTTCGTAACCTAATTACTTGTTTTTTTTTTTTTTTTTTTTAATGTTTTTCCCTTTTTAAAGGATCCATTATCCATAATCTATTAATAATATGTTATATTATCATTGGATTTATATCTATATACTACTAAAAAAACCCTTGCCTGCTTAGAGATGGACCGGATTTTTTCTCCTACTATTTAATATTAACAAGATTTTCCCTTGCACCTTCTCAATTATGCAAGAAGTAGGTCCCTTTTCCAATTTGCTGATACTGGCAATTTAAAAAATGGACCAGACAGACAAAGGGTTTATTCGGGTATTTTTTGAACCCTGTTGCAATGATGGACAATAGACTGTCAAAGGTGCAGAAGAATTGATCTAAAAGTATATTGTCCCTACTGCATCTTGTATCCCTTTAGTGTACAACTCGTTGGATAACGTTATGCTTGTTGATATGGAATAATTTTTTTATTGGAATTCCCTTTTAGATGGCGTCAGAATATTTGGCATAAAGTTTCAGTTCTCACGCTACTATATGTAAGTTTGTAAATGCCTGTTTCTTATAGCTTGCGGGACCTTCAACATAAGCAGTGAGGAGGCTGCCACCCACCGCACTCGTGCATTGCTACCATGCACCTTTAAGAAACGTGAAGGCAAGAGGAGGAGATAGTGTCTCCTCAACACATTTAAGTTTTTTTCCAAGAAATCTTAACCAACCATTATTTCCCACCACTTCATCAACCCCGTCCATTTTGCCTCTTCATCTCAGTCCAAACCCTTAAAAATAAATTCCCCACGATTTCCCCTTTCTCTTCCTCTAAGATTAGAGTACTTAAGACTAGGACAATTGTTGGACATATGTCCTTACCACCACAATTGTAGCAGGTTGGATCTGAATCATTTAGCTTAGGGCAATTGACTTTAATATGACCATATGAGTTGCAGTTATAACATGGGCCAATCTTCCCTTTTCCTCGATCTCTACTTGCCTTATTGGTGTAGAGAATTTCTACTGTTCTTTGCTCATCTTCCTAAAGCTGATGCTCAATTTCTACTCTTATTATATTCTCTGCTTCCTCTCTCGATTTTGCAACATTCCTGATAAATAAGGATAGTTGCCCAAATTTAGATAAAGATCTTGAAATTGCATTAACCTCATGCTGAGGCGTCATTATAGCACCTGCTCCTTCTAGAATGGACACTATGGTATCGATTTTTTCAAAAAACACATCCACATCATCCTTCTCACTAACTTGTCAAGAATCTTCTAGCTCAGAAAATGCAGGTTTATTAACTGATTCAGATGATGATGAAAAAGAAGAAATAGTCAAACATACAAATGAGAGCTCACAGATGCAAGTAGATACCATAGGATAATAGCAATATTGAGACACTCCAGGAAGATACAAAGGAGAAAAGGAAAAGAAAGACAAAGATAGAGAAGTTGAAGGAACAATTACACTTTAATGTATCTGACTATGGTAGAATTGAAGATGGTAAAAGCAGAAGGCTGCAAAATGAGGAGATGGATATCAATTACATTTTAGCCATTCTGAACCTACATTACCATCAAGTTATGAAGAAGCAGTAAACTCAACAGAATCTGAAGGATGGAGGCAGGCCATGATTGAAGAAATGCATGCATTTGAAAGAACCAATACCTATCAACTCGTACCAAAACCAGCAAACAGAAATATAGTAGGGAGCAAATGGATATTTAAAATCAAAACAGGGGCAAATGGAAAACAGAAATACAAAGCTTGTTTGGTAAGGGTTCACTCAAAGGAAAGGTATGGACTGTGATGAAACATTTTCACCCATTGTGAAGTTAACTAGTTTGAGAATTCTGCTGGCATTTGCAAATGCAAATAAACTAGAAGTTCATCACATGGATGTGAACACAGCATTTCTGAATGCAGAGCTTGTTGAAGAGGTCTACATGAAATAGGCTCCTGGATTTGATGTTGAACAAGAGGGAATTTTTTGGAAACTAAATCGAGTTGTTTATGGGGCTTAAGCAAGCTCCAAGAAGATGGTATCAATGCATAGATCAGTATTTGCTAGAATAAGGGTTCCACAAATTTCTGAATGATGGCAATATGTATATTTTAAATAGGGAAGATCAATTTTGCATCCTGGCCCTTTATGTAGATGACAATTTTTTGGTTTCAAGTAGTCCAAACATTCTTGAATATTGTAAACAGCTTTTGGAAAACAAATTCCAAATGACTGATTTGGGAAGGCTAACAACATTTCTCGGTATGGAAGTGAGCAGGAACATGGTAGAGAATACATTGACAATTACACAAAAGAATAATATTCAAGGAATCCTCAAAAGATTTAATATGGTGGATTGTAATGTGTACCAATTGCTACAGGGCTTTTAAGTTATCATCAGAAATGTATCCCAAAACTGAATATGAACAAAATCAGATGGCAAGTGTCCCTTACATAGAACTAATTGGGTGTCTACTATTTGTTTCAAATAGTACAAGGCTAGATATTGCCTTCACAGTTAGTCTACTCAGCAGGTTCTGTAACAATCCTGGTTATCAACATTGGAAGGCATCTAAGAGGGTATTCAGATACTTAAAATATACTGCAACTCATGGTCTAACTTTCCGCAATAATGATTTGATTCTTAAGGGTTATGCAAATGCAGACTGGGGGAGTGATGTAGATACCAGAAAATCAACATCAAGATTTTGTCTCATGTTAGGAGGGGCAGCTGTCACATGGAAAAGAAAAAAACAATCTTGTGTGGCAATGTCCATTGCAGAAGCTAAGTACAACTCTACAACTCTAGCAGAAAAGGAGATTGCATGGGTAAGACGTTTACTAGAAGAATTAAAAATATCCAAGCAGACCTACAGTGTTATATTCTGATAGTGTAAGTTGCATAGTCATTACCAGAAATCCAGTTCTACATCAGAGAACGAAACGTATTGAGCTACATATACATTTCATTAGAGATATGGTTGCTAAAGGTATAATAACTGTGGAGTATATTAGTACAAGTGAACAGACAGCAGACATTCTGACCAAAGGGTTGACAGAAATTAAGTTCTTAAAGTTCAAGAAGCTGGGAATATTGAAAGATATTGGAAATAAGAAGGTTCAGTTTGAAGGGAAAGTAAAAAAAAATAATAATTAAATGAGCAGGCTGTTATATATACAATAGTGAATAATATTAATAGCACAGGAGGATTTGCATGAAAGAGGAATGAAGAATAGTAATGCAAATTCAGTTTGCACATTGAATAGATCATATGGCACACATTGATCATGTTCATGATCAATTTATGAAGATAGAATAATGAGTTGAAAATCTTTAGACCTTGGAGTTTATTTTAGCTTATGGGTATAAAGGAAAAAATATCATGGTTTCGTATTTATATGGTTATATGATCTATTGAAGGCTGAAGAGACGAGGGAAAATTCATTTGAAATAAGTAAGTTGGAATAGCAGTTTCGGAAGCCGATTGTTGCTCCTCCTCGGCCGGATCTAACCCCCAGTAGGTAGGATCAGGCTCTAGATAAAGATGAATGTACTATTGATTTGTGTGTAGAAGACATAAGTTGTTCGTCTGGCCAAGTCCTAATTCTTTGCTACAGTGCTTAGATTAATTCATATGAATTGATCAATGTCAATAGTTATGAAGGATTAGTCTCATATTATTGATCTAATTGTTGTGATATTATACAACATTATCTAGTTAGTCATTGTTATCAGACTATTGCTTATTGTTCAATTTTCAACAAATAGAATTCATTTTTCAACAAATAGAATTTTCTCACTTGTATAATCTCACTGGAAGAAAAGCTGGCACAACATCTCCTTAAGCAACACAATGAAGACTTGAAGTCTAAGACAACACTGACCGTGGTTTTCCTTTCACTTTTAGCGCAGAGGGTAGGTGATCTCGGCATTCGATTTACCATATTGTACGGTCTCTTTTTGGCACTTTATTGCATAGTGTTCCAGCTCTCTGTCCTCCTCTACAACAGCCGTTATAAGCTTTGATATAGGGACGTTATCAACCAAAACAAGAGCAGTCTTTCATCTGACCAAGTCATGCATTTCTGGCGTCTCAGCACAAGCTTGACACCTCATCGATGGCTTCTCTGGCATAGGCCGCAGGCTCATTACGGTAGCAGCTATACAGTCTTTGCCTAACCGCATATCCGAAATGGCATAATTGGGGTCAGTAAAAACAATCACGTCCATGGCATATGGGATGTCAAAGCATTCATGCATCAGCGTACATGCACGATCAAGAAGGTCATCCCTTGAAATGGCCTTAGGAATGTCCGCATCAGATGGATGAATCTGCTCCACGGGGTCCTGCCATATTATGCGCCTGATCTGTATTGGGGGGAGTAGAAAATTCTTGTACCTCAATTGCTATATTAGCTATGTCCTTAGTGGCCATAAAATGAAGGCACCTTTGGATTCCAAGAGCGTCCCGATTTCCGTTTCAAGATACGGCAACGGGAGTTCCTCTTCCAGAATATGTTCCAGGGACACAACTGCACATCCTTCCAGCAAGGGCAAATTGTGATGCTTGACGAAATCATGCACCTTCCCTTCTGCAACCTTCCTGCCATTGATAAGTATGGACCTCATCTCCATTCTTCATCACTCCATTAGTCAGTAATCGGTATGAACGATCGCGACCACGATCATGTCAAGCAATGACAGCCCACGCAGATATGTGAAGCAACTGGCCTTTTCTCAGCAAAAAAAATGCTCCGAAGGATCTCATGGAGAAGTTAACAGTGGCATCTCTGCGAGAGACCGCAGTCGCAATTTTGTCGAGAAGCTGTTCCTTTGACTTGGAACATTGCAAGGTAGTGAATATGTAGCAAAATAACAAGGGGTTCTAGGATGTAAAAATAACAATTCCTGAAACCATAGACCATATATCCCTAAAACAATCAAATAAGTTGTTATAAAAAACCATAGATTCAAGATAAACAATAATTGCATTAGCTCACTGGGTATATTGATTAAAGTAGTCTTACTTAGGACATGAAATTATTTTGGTAGAGGTTCGAGCCCCCGTATTTCATATTCTTAAATCTTGGACAAAGTCGTATATAGGTTCGATATTCCTTCAAAACCTTAGGCGAAATCATATTTTATATTTCGAAATCATAGGCGCCTCCAATCATAAATGTCTATAAGCGAAACGAGAGGTGCCCAGAGGCCCTAACATACGATCTGGGTCATAGGATCGATAAATCCAACGACTGTGGTAGTTCAGGGTGCACCTCGTTTAGAATATGTAGCATCATCATCATATGTTCCATATCATCATATGTTTGATTTCATGTTCAATGGTGTAATATATAATATTAATAAGATTTTTATATATAATGGGCTATGCATGGGTAGACAAAACTTGAAGAAACTGTTTTATGCTCTTGGAAAACATGATGTTTCAACCTTTCCATAAGCAAACTAGCAATGACCCTCACAAATATGGAGCTTTCACCACCTTCATTGTTAAGGAGGTTTGAGAAGTTTTCTCCAATGATCTCGAGCTTTTTTAAGAAATTTAAGTGCAATAGAATTTAGAATTTAGAATTTAGAATTTAGAATTTAGAA
Organism: Isoetes taiwanensis; assembly: GCA_021234155.1. NCBI lineage: Eukaryota > Viridiplantae > Streptophyta > Lycopodiopsida > Isoetales > Isoetaceae > Isoetes > Isoetes taiwanensis. Next base: position 21,857,468 of record JAJEKV010000005.1, read on the forward strand.
TTTACAATTAATTAATATCACGCCCATTTTGGACCTTGAAAGGTCATGGAGCGAACAAGCATACATTTATTTGTTCATAGTTTCAATACTAGTGAAAGGTATGCTTCTATAGCTCTGAAATAGAGACCAAACACCATAGGATCATTATCTAATGAAGATGAAAAATTAGCAGCTTGTATACAGAATCTGGCCCGGATCTCTTCATAAGCTGGACAGTGCAAAAATATATGAGTCTCATCCTCGACCATGTTCAGCTTGCATACTTTTCACAGAATCTTTCTTCTTTTGGAGTCTTCGAATGTAGCCCGTGAGAACTTGTTCTATACCTTTCAATGTATTTCTTCAAAGAACTTGATATTTGAGCTTTCAGGTAGTTTTATTCTGAGTACACCAGCAAAGGGTTTACCTCTGATGCATATGTGATCATGCGTGAGCCCCGGTAGTAGTCCTAATGGCTCTAGAATAATGAAATGTTGGAAGACACTGCAACATTTAAATCTTATGTTATTCTGTATTATGTTAAACAGTCATAACTACAGGGCATATGCACATAGTTAACAGACACAAGGAAAAATCATAATGACCTACCTAAGATGCAAATGACTGGATTAAACTCGTCCCCTGCCGCAGCAGCCCTTTTATAAAAGGAAATAAAATGATAATCATAAATGTAGCAAGATGCTCATTGAAGGGAAGTGATTCTTTACAGATCCAAAAACAAATACCAGTTGGCTTGAGGGCACTTAAATGCAATGCACCAGAAGGCAGCAACCCAAACAATTACTGGTGATCCTCTGCTTGCACCTCCTACTTTGAGTGGCTTCTAACGAGATTAAGCAGAAAAGAAATGTTTCTGATACCATTGTTGGTATACTGTTGAAAGAGTGAGGCAATGCAAGTGGACCAGAAATTGCTCAACTGATTGGATGTCATCAAGCAACACCTTATTGCAAACACCTCTCAGCTAATTCCAATAACGGTCTATAATCTGCAAATATTGTTGCCATTGCCACCCAAGATCATAATAAACAATAGCAAAACAACCATATCAGTAGATTAAGACATGGGTAAAAGCATGTTAGGGTGTGCCTTAAAAAGTATTATTTAGGAACCACAAAACTACTCAAAAGGGTAGCCATCACTGGGTACGAGGTACCTGTGTAATATCTCAATAAAAGATACGTTTTAGATTGTTGTATTTATTTTGTCCTTCAATAGCATTATCTTTATCTTAAATTTGAGTATTAACATGTTCTTGACTTTTATTTTGGATTTTTTAATTGATCTTAAGGAAAAGAAAAATGAGAAAGTACCCAGTCTAAAGTACCTAGTGTAGGTACTTTTTTAGGTTCCAAAAATAGTACACCCTAACATGCTTTCACCCACATACCTTTTACACGATATTCTTTTTTATACTCTATAATAGTATTCGGAAAAAAAACAAGATGCCTAGAGTTGCTCTCTCAGTATCATCCACAATGGTACCCTTCCCATTGCATATACTATTTCCTCTAGTAAACATGTCTAGAGAAGTGCAAGCTTCTCGCGCTTGAAATTCTCACATGATAGATGGAGAGCCTTTTGCAATACATCCAAAACAACGAAATTTCCTGCTCAACCAAATCAATATCAGATGAGTGCATGCTACCAGCTGAGTGCTCCTCGTTGGTGGATATATGTGGAAAACAACCTTCCACTTTGTGATTCAGTCCATCCATTAATTCAACGACGCTGGAGGTTAGCAGGAATCTTGACAGTTGCGGCATGGTATGAGTCTGGCCAGTTAGTGATCTGGGAGGTCTTTTAAACTACAACTTCTTAAGCAAAACTACAACATATTCTTGAAAAACAACATCTCCACATAACTACGTATAAATATCCTTAAAATAACAATTCATCTTTTGTTTTTACTATTGTTTTCAACTGTGGACCAAATGTAAGGGTCATTGTGGATTATATAGAGGGTGACTACAGGATCTTTGCTGTAAGAGTCAAGGCACGAAGCTGCGGGGGCATTTTCGCGCCAGTCAAGCATCCAGTGATGAAAAAAGTTATTTATTTTTATCGTTTTTTCTATAACTCTGTTAGGACTGAAAGTTACTATTCTAAAGCATAACATTAGTGCATTTTAGAGAAAAATATCAGAACTAGTCAAAAGCACGTTTGATTACTTTTTACAGAAATTACATGTTTTGATGATGTTTTTTTGCTTTTGTAATTTGTAATAAAGTTTCCTATATCAATGTCATCAAAAGCAATGCTAATTTCCAGTTATAAAATAAAAAAATGTAGTTTCCATCTTCCAAATGCCTGGCAAAGACATTAGAATCTCCTGAAACATGGACTCTTTAGTACAATGCAACAACACTACAATAATATATTATCTGTTCCAATATTATATGATGACTGGAAAAATTGCCCACTGCTGCTGGGCTTTTCATCGAGCATACATTTAAATCTAAAGGCAAAAAATTTATGTACGCATAGAGATGTATCGATGGTCATCCCACCATAATATATAGCTTAACAAAAAACAAATATAGACCAATCTTCCATGCCCCAAGGCTACTACAAGGCCACATTCCTCAAAGCTGCTATAAGGCCACATTCCTCAAAGCTGCTACAAGGCCACATTCATTTAGTAAGCTAATAAGGGTCACAAATTAGGATGCACAAATGCTTGCTACATTCTAGCAAACGTGACCAGAGCTTCTTGCCATCTGCAATCTGTACATATCCCCCTATTATAGTGTTTTCATGCAATATGTACATATCCCCCTATCATAGTGCTTGCATGCATACACATATTGACAAGCGCATTTTTCACAACGATATCCTTGTAGTTAGAAAAATGCGCAATGATATCCTTGTAATTAGATATGTTGATGTGACATGTGTTTGCTCCAAATTAACAGTCAATGTTTGCTTTGCTTTATCTTGCCTTAGATATGTATCTCCAACGCACTTTGTGGAAAGGATTGTAGTGATCTTTAATTGTCAAAAGAGTAGCAAGAACAAACCAAAAATGTGATCATTTATTGTGGTATATTATTTCTTGAAGTACAAGGTAGGGCCGAAGGAATGTACATACCAAACAGAGCAATAAAAGGCTATATTACATTGGTACTCTAGGAACTAGTGCCATTTTTCTTGTAACCCATTCTTTTTCCATAAAAATATTGTACAAAAGTTGCCAAGAATGAACTATCTATAGATGATGGTGACGGGACGAAATTTTAACGTCTATGCACCCAAAGATAAATCATAAATGCCTCAAAATCAATCACCCCCTCGTTATTTCATAGTTAGCCAGTTCCATGACGTGATAACATGTTAAATTACCCTTCTACTCGTGTTTAGGCATGATGAATTACCCTTCTACTCGTGTTTAGCTAGTTCTATTCCAATTATTCTTGCCCAGATATGTCCAAATTATTAATGCTCTGTTATACCCCGTTGTGTTTTGTCCCATTCCATACCAAGCCTCTCCTGGCTACGAAGCATGAGAAGGTTGAATTCATTCTCTTCTTCTTTCTGCTGAATTGTAACGGCATTTTTCTTTAGAAGATCGTCTTGCTCCTTCAACCTCTTCATTAGAACACCCAACACTATGTCAGAAGGGAGTTCTATCCTCGGGTGTTTTCCCTTATCAACGGTTGAGGATGTGGAGGCCATAGATGACAAATGGGAGGGACGTTAAGATTATAGAAGTGAAGGGAGCAAAGACTCTAACCGGCGGAAGGACGCAATGCAAGGACCTCAATTTATACATATTAGCGCTTGAACATATTAAATACAGTACTGTATGTAGGCCGTACAAAAGACAGTGTTATTGTGGCAGCGCATGCCACGTCTTTGGCATGACGTTGTTATCTGCATGCCACGTATGTGAGTAGACGTTGTCATCCACATGCCACGTGCTTTGAGTGCTGGCACTTGCCAAACCTAGATATGACTAATTCACATTTACCTGCAAGATATCACATAATCTAGCTAGATATTTGTGTTACAGATAGTTTTCTATTAATAAATCAGGAATTTGTACATACAATGAGGTATCATACGACGTGAAATCCATTGATTGCTACCTAATTGCAAGCAAGGCATTTTGCGTCGTGTGATCTTTTAATAAAACAAAACATACATTTGAACAAGAGAATAGATAGAAGCAAAAAATAGAGAAAACTTTTACTTGAAGCAAAAAATACATAGATACAACGGCTAGGGATCTTCATGATCCTCTAGCTGATTTTCATGATCCTCTAGCTGAAGCCGTAAAGCTGCGTTCTCATCCTCCGCAGCTCGGAGCTTCTTCTCCATATCTTCTAAGGCCTGCGAAATATTGTGGGCAGTTTCAACCGCCTTCGCCCCCCTGGCTAGTAAGCCTCTTTGGTACATGGCCGAATGTTTTGAGCTCAATGTCTCTCTCATGCAAAGAAACGCCCTCGGAAGGTTAACTGGCCGACCGCCTTGATATTCTCGGCGACGAGATGGCTGTTTTCATCGTGGATCTCCTTGAATCTCTTCATCACCACTGCAAGGGTGATGTCCACGGGCAGCTCTTGGCGCGGGGGAGTGCTATCTTGGCGTGTCGCTTGCTAGAGGAAGATGAAGATGCTATCAGAGCAGAAGGTGGAAGGCGGAAGTAGAAGATGAGCAGAAGGCGGAAGGCAGAAGGCAGAAGTAGAAGATGAGCAGAAGGCGGAAGGCAGAAGTGGAAGATGAGGAGAAGGCGGAAGGCGGAAGAGGATCGGAGGTCGAAGGCAAGATAGAAGGTCTTCTATTTATAACATAGATTTCGTAATAGCTTGAGTCACACGACGCGAAGGATGCCGTGGGTCAGGAAAATGGATCGTTGCTTCTCGCGTCGTGTGAGGAATAAATAAATTAATTGTTTTTTTCCAATAATATTTCATTTCTTCCAGAGAAATATCACACGACGCGAAAGCTCGTGTTCGTCAGAAAATCAGACTGATATATTTCGCGTGGTGTGAATAAATACAAATAAAATAATTTTTATTAATAATTTCGGTGATACAATCTATACATAAGTAATTTTACTGATACATAAGTAATTTTACTGATGAATAGATAGAAGCAAAAATAGATAGAACTTCTCATTGAAGCAAAGATAGAATGGCATGAAGATCGTACAACGTGAAATCCATTGATTGCTACCTAATTGCAAGCAAGGCATTTTGCGTCGTGTGATCTTTTAATAAAACAAAACATATATATTGAACAAGAGAATAGATAGAAGCAAAAAATAGAGAAAACTTTTATTTGAAGCAAAAAATACATAGATACAACGGCTAGGGATCTTCATGATCCTCTAGCTGATTTTCATGATCCTCTGCTGAAGCCGTAAAGTTGTGTTCTCATCCTCCGCAGCTCGGAGCTTCTTCTCCATTTCTTCTAAGGCCTGCAAAATATTGTGGGCAGTTTCAACTGCCTCGGCCCTGCGGCTAGTGGCCTCTTGGTACATGGCGAATGTTTCGGCGAGCTCAATGTCTTGCTATGCAGCAGTGCCCTCGTGAAGGCTAATTTGTCTATCGCCTCGATATTCTCGGCGACGAGACGACTGTTTTCATCGTGGATCTCCTTGAATCTCTTCATCACCACTGCAAGGGTGATGTCCACGGGGAGCTCCTGGCACGGGGGAGTGCTATCTTGGCGTGGTCGCTTGCTAGAGGAAGATGAAGATGCCATCGGAGTGATGAGAATGCAGAAGGCGGAAGTGGAAGATGAGCAGAAAGCGGAAGGCGGAAGAGGATCGGAGGTCGAAGACAAGATAGAAGGACTTCTATTTATAACATAGATTTCATAGTAGCTTGAGTCACACGACGCGAAGGATGCCGTCGGTCAGGAAAATGGACCGTTGCTTCTCGCGTCGTGTGAGGAATAAATAAAATTTTTCCAATAATATTTCATTTCTTCCAGAGAAATATCACACGACGCGATAGCTCGTGTTCGTCAGAAAATTAGACTGATGTATTTCGCGTGGTGTGAATAAATACAAATAAAATAATTTTTATTAATAATTTCGGTGATACAATCTATACATAAGTAATTTTACTGATACAAGTTGGAAAATATATAACTTCCAATTTTTCAAGCTTCGTCGTCAATTTCATGCTCTTTCAATCCCGTGCCGCAGTGATCCAACAAGGCAATGACTCCCATGTTATCGATTCCAGCTTCCAACCTTGGGTGAGTCAAGCCAGCAGCTAAAAAATTTAACATATTGCTCGCTAGCAGACGGGCTTGGTCGTCAAAATATTGTAACACAACATCCCGCCGAATTGCTATCACCCTTTCAGTGTTTGATGCCAATTGGGAATGGTTCTCGAACATGCATAATGCACGGATATAATAGACAAACTCTGCACCTTTTGGACTGAAAGTTCTGCTGAAGACGATTATCTCCCCATTAACGAATCTTGAGATATATCATAACAATGTGGAGTCCTTCAATTTTTCCTGTCCCCCGCGTGCATGTCGGCAAGAAAAGTCATCTACTTCCCACAAATAAGACCCCTCAAGGTTATCTTCTTCACATTTCTCCTCATCCAGGCTTATGCTGCCGCGATTGACTGAAGGGCCTGCCAAACATGTAGATCCTGTTGGCAGCTTTGCACGGAGACGCTGGAATTCTTCTACCATTGGCAGATTCGCCTCTTCTTGAGCAAATCGAGATTCCAGCCTCTCATAGGCTTCTTTAAGCTTTATAGCATTGCCGGTATAAGAAGACACTTCAAACATCTCTTTGTCCAAGTCCTCTTCAAAATCTAGGCCTAGGTTTACCCATTCGGCCAAGGTACTGATAAGCTCGTCTTCCCTAGCACACATTCGTAACAAAGACGGGTTCCTCAGTATATCACTTAGCAATAAGTATTCTTTGCCTTCCACTAAAATTGGCGTTATGTCAGACAACTTCTTTTCGTCCTCATCCTCATCCTCATCACCTTCAGAATCATCTTCCTCCTCTGGTTCACCCCAGGGTTCAAAAAATACCCGAATAAACCCTTTGTCTGTCTGGTCCATTTTTTAAATTGCCAGTATCAGCAAATTGGAAAAGGGACCTACTTCTTGCATAATTGAGAAGGTGCAAGGGAAAATCTTGTTAATATTAAATAGTAGGAGAAAAAATCCGGTCCATCTCTAAGCAGGCAAGGGTTTTTTTAGTAGTATATAGATATAAATCCAATGATAATATAACATATTATTAATAGATTATGGATAATGGATCCTTTAAAAAGGGAAAAACATTAAAAAAAACAAAAAACAAAAAGTAATTAGGTTACGAAAAAATTGTGGACGTTTTTGGAGTAGCAGTAGGAGAAAAAAACAGGGAGCTCCTTGCCGCCTTTGGCGGTGGAGCTCCATCCATTTCCCGCCCGCCTTCAATCAAGCAATCTGCTGCCAATGCCAAGATTTCCGTTTCCAGCCAGCCCTCCCTCCATTATTAATGGAAGATCAAAAAAGAAAGGGGTCTGCTACATGCACATGGAATAGGAAAAGGAATCGAAATGGCTGGAAGAGGAGACGTTGCCTGGCAAGAGACGTTTTTGTTTCACAGCCTCCTCCATTTTTCAGAGCACTAAAAGTCTGTGCTTGCTTGATACTTGGTTTTGGAGATCTACTAAGTTTAGGTATTGTACATAATCTTTTTCAAGAATGCATGTAAATAAATGAATGGGTTTCATCAGATCTTTATCTTATGCATGTATGCACTATGCGCCAGGCGAAAAATGAAAGCCAAGAAGAGGAGAAACAATCGTATTCAAGGGCCAAATGTCCTTGACTTTTATAAGAAAATGAAAAGCAAGGATATTGAAGAAGATGAGAATGAAAATATTGGTGAGAACCAGGCTGCAGAAGTAGAGATGAATGGCAATGGCAAAGCCAAAGCAACATTTCAGAACAAATGGTTAAAGATTTGGGAATGGATGAGATATGATAAGGATCTTGATGCTGTATTTTGCACAATATGTGAAGCTTATGCCATTGGAGGTAAGCAGATGCACTTTCAAGCTTGTAATTTCTAACTGTTATTTCTTCTATTGACTATTGAAATCATGCAGGTCACAATAAATTTGCAAAAGGAGGCTCAAGGAACTTCAAGACTTCTAGCTATACTGAGCATGCTGCCTGTAGTGTCCATATTACAGCAGAAGCAAGAAAGTTGGATGCTGCCAAAGCTCAGAAGCCAGTTGTAGTGGCCATTCAAAAAATGCACGAGTCTGTTGATGGCGCTGTTTTGAACCTATTTAGAGTGGCATATACTGTGGCTGCAAGGAGTTGGTCCTTTAGCGACTTCCAGCATGCCATTCAACTATTGGAGATTACAGGTTCTTCTATTACAAAACAATTATATCATAATGATATAGCATGCAAGAATTTATCTGTTGTATAGGGAAGAGTTTGAATTCATCTTTGATTACAAGTTTGAAAGCAAGTCCGTTCTTTGGAGTACAAGTAGATGAATCAACAGATATTGCAACACACTCACATCTGGTCATATGCATTAGTTATTTGGTTGATGGTGGTGAGCCCAAACGGAATTTTTTATGTATGTTAAGAGTAAAAGAGGCTGATGCAGCATCATTATTTCATGCTATAGTGGAATGTTTGCATGGATTTGGATTAGACATGAATAAATTTGTTGGATTTGGGTCAGATGGTGCATCCACCATGACAGGCAAGAGGACAGGTGTTGCTACTAGATTAAAAGAAAGGTATCCTTTCTTGACGTCCATTCATTGCATTGCACATCGTGCAAATTTGGCTGTATTAGATGTATCAAAGATGGAAGGGATGGACTGGTTACAACAGATTGAAAGCCTTGTGAATGCCCTTGCTTCACACTTCTCATGTAGCAGCCAAAGGCTAGAAAAATTACAGGGGCTGCTAGAGGAGTTTGCATGCGATATCTTACGCTTGGAACGCATCCAGCAGACCCGTTGATTGAGCCGCCATAATGCGATAAGCAAAATTTGTGAAGATTTGCCTGCAATTTTAAGGTATTCTGAAACTGAATGTCGTGATATTTTTGTAAAATTGGCTGATTTTAGGACCATATACTTGCTGCACTACTTAGCAGACATACTTGGAGGTCTAACGATACTAAGTAAATTGTTTCAAGTGGATTATGTTGATGTTACTTGCATGTAAGAACATGTGGACACTGCAATTATGGCAATACGTGCATATTACATGAATGAACGAAGTTGATCTGAATGCATGTGTACGAGATACACGAGGATATCCCATAATTCCTGATTATGGGCCTCCTGGAGGATGGCTAGTAGCTTTAAGGTCTTCAATTCGAGGGAATACATATAGAGAATTTTCCATCACAAGGGATGAGCAGGGATTTGATCTAGAAGATGCTATTGAAAAGCAAAAAAAGTTTGCTGATGCTATTTGTAAATCTTTAGAGTGCGCAGGTTTCTTTGATGCTTCGTTTTAAAGCATTTTAAAGTGCTTGCTCCATTGAATTTTCCAAAAATGCAGGTTTGTCAAAGAAGTTTGGGCAGGCAGTCTAGAAGACCTTATAAATTTCTATGGTACATCTAAGGATTTGAGAGGTTTAAGAGAAGGTACCAGCTTTGATTAATTTCGATGTACTACTGAAGGGAATATGCCGATTATAAGATCCATGCCGCTGCAAATTGGCCGCATAAAAATATTGAAGAAGTATGTTTGATCATTGCATCAAATCCTTTCAACTAAGACAGGTTCAAGAATATTTTGATATTATTGCAGAGTTGCATTAGTACAAGTGTGCAAGTAATGCAATATGTGAGCGGTATTTAGCACACGAACAAGTGTAAAAGATAGATGGCGTCCTCGTCTGGGCATTGACAGCTTAAACGCATGCATTGGTATAACAGTGAATGGTCCAAAATCAGCTAAAGACTTTGATTTTGACGAAAGCATTCAGATTTGGAAGACAAAAGCAAATCGCCATGTCTACACTGGAAATCCAAATAGTCACTTGATGTAAATGTTTAGATTTCTGCGCTGTTTTTTCTTTCTGTTTCCAAGATGATCATTATCAGTTTTGGCATTAAAAAAGTTTGAAAACTTAGTTTTTGTTCTCATTTCTGGTTTAAGTTTTATAAAAGGCCATTTATCTGGCAAAAATTGATTACTACAGGATTTTCCGATTGCAAATTTAAAAATCTGGTTGTTATACATATGGACAAGGGAAAATCTTGTCCATTAAAAATTATTTTTTGAACCCTGGTTCACCCAAGGCCAGTGCGTCGATGCCAAAACTCCTACATTCTTGCTCTTCTTCTTGTAGATCTATCTCCATTTCTACGTCATAGTCAGCATCATCACGCATAACTGACCCCCCTTGGCTTAAAGATTTCATTGTTTCCAGTGTATCTTCGGTTTGGCCGAGCAGAATACAATAACTAGCGAATGCAAATGGCAAAGAGAAATAAGTTACCTTCTTAAGTACAAGGACGCAGCCAAGAGGAGACCGCTGCGCAGCATTCTTGAAAAACGTCTTCGCTGCTTGCAAATGGGAAGCCGCTTCCTCTAGAGCTGGTTTTGGAATCCACGAGCCAGGAACATCTGCAAAGGACGTCCGATGAGACCAAGCGGTTCGACTGAAAACTAAAGCAACCTCGCGATAACATCCAAGCTCGCTACTGTTTCCCATGATGTCTAACTCCTTACAATAGAACGGATAAATCGCAGTCGGCGCAACTTCCTCGTTGTCATGTGGGGCAGATGCATACCATTCCAGGAACTTCACATAACAATCCATGGCGAAGCAGACGACGAATGCAAGAAGATGTTTAGGAGCGGTAAGGCGCTGTCACTTCTGAACTCAAGTAGCCGTTGTCGATTATGAAAGGGGACACAGCCGTTGTAGGGAGATTTGTCCGTACATTTTAGGGTTAGGGTTAGGGTTGGATCACACGACGCGAAAACTACTATGTGCAAAAAAAAGGCACAATGCTTGCTGCGCGTCGTGTGATCCTCACGTATAACATTAAAAAAAAAAAATACAAAGTGTGAACCTAGGCTTCTAAGAAAGAAATGGACTAAGAGATGAAGCTTATAAGGAAAGCCATTACATTAAAGAATATTATACATATGAAAAAAACACAAAGGCACTTCACGGCCTTTTTTCTGGGGGGTCTTTCTTCTTGTTGTATTTAGCCATAAAATTTTGACCATAGTACTCAAGATCCCTTATGCGTAAGACCAGGCACATGTCCTTGGGCATGACAGTCACCCGCTTGGCATGTATTGCTGCAAGCTGCGAGTCCTCGAACAGACCGACACCAACTGCTTCCGAAGCCATTTGAAGAGCATTTAAGGCAGTTGCTTGAATTTTGTAACTGGTATGATGTATCGCACCACACTCTTGCAGAATCTCTTTCACGAGCCTGGCAAATGGGAGACGCAGAATGACCATCTCAGTGCTCTTCTGATACTTCTTAATCTCGCGAAGCGCTTTAATGCCAGACTTCGTCTTCCGCTTTCGGCCACTACCCTCACCCACCCCAGCATTTGCAGGCTGTTGCTCGGCCGACTCTTCCGGCCGTCTCCTCACATTTCTGGTCGCCTTCCCCTTTCTGGCGTTGGGCCTCCTCCTTTGATTTGAAGGTTCTGGCGCATCCGCAGGAGGAGCAGGAAGAGCAAGAAGAGGCGGCTGCCCAATAATTAATCCGACGTCATATTCTGCTCGGCGATCTCTCACATTTTCATCCTCCGTCTCCGAACCGGAGTGCACCTCCCTACTTACTGCCGAGCTGCTTCCCCCACCGTCTGTCATGCAGAGTTGTTTTCCGCAGCTTCTGTTAGGCATGGTCGGAGGAGGAGAATCTCTATTAGAGACCTCAGATTCAGATGTGGATGAAGGAGGCGGACTAATGTAATCACCTGGCCTTACACCACTTGGATGAATCCTTGCGGTTTGCTTAGTTCTTGCCATGGCTTCTCAGCGGATGGCGCTTTATACTACGAACACTGACAAAAATAGACAACTGGCAAGAGATAAATAGTAAAAAATAGAAGTTAGAAATAAAATATGATGGTAACTTTTTTAAATAATTGTACGGAACCCTAAAAAAATATCGGACAAAATACAGAACCCTAAAAAAATATCGGACAAAAACACAAATAAAAAACCGAGATTCAAAGCGCTAGACGATAGACAATTTCTTGTTGATCGTGAACTCACTAAACTTTACATTTCCCTCTTGCTTGTAGCCAACCCTAATGCCATCAATGAAATAATGAAAGTCGTTAACAATCTCTTCTGTCTCCGCTAGCACTCTTAGCTCTGATAACGGCCATTCGATTTCCATGGTGGCTGTATAAATGACTTTCTCCCCTCGCCATACTCGAATATCTACCGCATCGGAGTGTCTGCTATGGTCCTCAAACGGCTCCCAAAAAGTTGTGCAGCCTCTTTTTTCTGTTTTCTTCGTTCTAGTTGACAATTAACGTATAAATATTGTTTTGGAAGAAAGTATCTGAACTTAAAGGAGGACTTAACTACGCAGCACTCTGTTAGTTGACCGGATGATTAGTAGAATCGAACATTCCAAGTCGGAACCAAAAATAAGCCATCCACAAAATCGGCAGGGGGGAGAAAGCACGTATATGTCTTCGGAGCTTTTCGAACTTCCTGCGCCATCTGGAATATGTTAGCAAATACCTCAAACGGTGTGAAGATTTTGAAACTCATCCTCACGCCTCCGTTTTCAGATATTCCCGCTTGCACCTCGTCAGTCAGGCATTTCTTCATTGTAATTACATTGTTCTCATTAGTCTGTGGCTTACAAAGATCATTTAAAGGGGGCAACCTCAAGCTCGGTTTCCTGACCTTTATGTTGTAATCATGTCTATACCTCGCAAGGTCACGGCATCCATACCTTGGAAAAGGACAATTCCAATGTCTATGTGATACACGACAAGGGCTTTCAGCCGGAACGACATCCACGACGTCTGATAAACATAAACCTGCACAATAAATTTGTTTGTAAACACGTGTCAATGAAAGAAATGAAAAGATAAGGAGATCACACGACGCGAAACTGTTTCTACGCAGTTAAATAGCTGGCAGACAACTTCACGTCGTGTGATCCGATTAAGGTGGTTACCATTTGCGGGCAATTTTGGGAAGCTGTTTTTGGTGGAGATTAGCTCTTTGGCCATATCAGAAGGGGTATATGCATGTTGTTACTTTCCACTTTCCGGCCGCTAGAATTCAACTTGAACTCTTTTATCCTACCTATCCAATGTGTTCGCACGTCTGATCGCCTTTGTTGCTTAACTCTATGCTCGCCCCTCGTTGATGGCAGCATACTCACCCACGAACCTATTGAGACAAAACCTCCCACTTCTTCACCTTGGGAGTTCTGTAAATGAGGCAAGAACACAGAAATTATAGGAGACATGGATTGCAGATGAGGAGTGAAGGCAGAGAGGATGCACGTAGAGGCGCTGGAGTGACAGTACAGAAGTTTGGCGCCAAAATTTGACAAGGGAGTTGGTGACGCTGACAGTAGGCGGTCAAAGTCACCATTATTTACAGCCCGGATTCCTGCTGTAAGGTGTCGCTTTCTGGTGGGCGCCTGCCGGATCGTTAATCAGAAGCCTTAGGGCTACCGGAGAATAGCCGGAAACAGGGTATTCGCTAAACCTAATTGACATTCCATAGCCTTTTCTTTTCGTATGACTTGAAGGAAAGTTGGATCCCCTTCGCGGGGAGAATCAGAAGCAGACACAGATCTGCTCCAACTGGTTCTTGAATTGAAAAATGAGATGACACAAATCAGAAAGGCAATGGAAGAACTGGCATCACAGAACAGAGAACTCAAGGCACATAACACAGAATTACGGGCACTTCTGCCACAGAGTCTTCCAGATCAGGGGCAGTTAATTCTAAATTTACAAACTGAACTGGCAAATGTGGTAGCAGATGCCACAAAAGAACAAATGATCTCACACCAGGAGAAAATTAAAGAGAATGTATGGGTAAAACTGGAATTAAGTAGGACCATATATCTGGCATCATGCTACTTTGCCCTGCTATCTGCGCAGATATACAAACATGGAAACTTGAGCAGAGAGAATCCACTACAGGAACTAACACAGGATATCATAAAATATAAAGACATGGGAGAAGTTATCGTTGTAGGGGACTTTAACGCACGGACAAAAGGTATGCAAGCTGTAACTTTTGAGAAGGCAGGTGATATAATGTTGGCAGAACTAGTAGAAGAAGAATTTAAAAGACAATCATCTGATCCAATAAAGAATGCCATGGGCGATCTCTTACTGGAACTAGGTACTGTATGCGGTTTAAAGATCCTAAATGGAACAAGCAGGTACCCAGAGTCATACGCTTCCACCTGTTTGACACCAATGGGAGAAAGCACAGTAGATTATTTACTAGTGCAAACACAATCAAATACAGTTAAGAGCTTTAAGATAGCAGAAAAATTAGCAGACTCAGACCACACAGGACTGGTATTCGAACTGGCGGGCAGCCCTGTGGTGAGCAGATCAGAACGTGTGATGTCCCCTACTCGTATACGGTGCACTCACCGTATACAAACAGGAGTTCATCCCCCATACCAGCTCCATGCTAATACAGGGCCCTCCACATGACACTGCAACCGTGACGGGTTCCAGTGGGAAGAGTGGAAGGGTCATTGCACCCCGTCTCCCTCAGGGCCTACCTAGCTGCGGAAGCGTAAACATACATGTCAGTGGCACATACATCAACATCACACGACCATCACGAAGGATGGTTCTCCACATATCTGCATAGACAAAGATCAGCACATCACATAGGGAATCCTACCCAAGGCTCAGACTCAAGGGATGACTGACGGCTTGGGTCTCCGACCGGTGCGAGGCATGAATTCATGGCAATGGATTTGGCTGGCATATGAGCATGGCTTATGGGTTGTCCACTCCATCCGCCCCTCTGTGCACACTTTGCGAGTAGGTGAAAAGTGTTGGGACTGCCCGTAGCCCCGGGATGCATAGCCAAGGGGCTATATCACGGGTTGCATCTCCCGGTTCCGATGGGGCAGGTAGGGATCTCTCCCTCCAGAGATCTACATGCTGACTCAAGGTGACTAGAGGGCCACTGCCCGTATTCGACTTGAACTCAATGGAAGGTCATTTCCACCACCTCACGAGTGTCGAGCCCATGCCTTGCCCACACGCAGTGGCAAGCCATTAGACCTAGTCACAATGATCCCCGGCAGCACTAACACACCATAGGGATCGTTCAGGAGTCAGAACACGAACCTCCTTATAAGCCCGGTCGCCCCTTCACCCACAACCAGGTGTGGCTCTTGTGCACAGGCCGCATCTACAGTGTGCTAGAGAGGCTACTCTAGGAGCATCAACTACAAAGCTTTAGGTCTCTACCCCCCTTCCCAATACAAGGAGTTCATAGAGATACATCATCCATATACATCACAGAAGAACTAAAGAATAAGATCTAATCTACAACATAGAGTTAGGTTCTTTAGTTAGAATCTGCTATCTAGAGATCTAGAGGGCTGCTATGGCCAATCTAATAGGCTAAACCTACTGATACAATGACTAAAATAGGGTTTAGACTATCTAATTGGCCAAATACCTGATCCTTGAGAGCCTCCTCGACTGAGCTCGACCATCTGCTGAAACTTCGAATCTAGAGAAACTAAGGATGCAATTCTCCCGGTGATGCAGGATGCGGTTTTGGTTGTTGAGGCAGCCAAAGCAGAGTTCTGAAGCCCTAAAATCAAAAAATTGGGCTAGTTAGGGTTTCCTACCCTATATAGACAAGGGGGTTGGTTAGGGTTTCCAATTATCCCCTTTTGGCATGTGGGATAATTGGAAATGGGCCCACTTGCCTTTAAGGGCTAGGTGGCCAAATGTGCACACATGGAAATGTGTGCCCACATTAATGTGTACATTGGAAAATGTGCACATTAATTGCACCTATGGGTGTGGCCCACTTGGCATGAAGTGTCCACTTGGAAATGTGTGCCCACATTAATGTGTACATTGGAAAATGTGCACATTAATAGTTGCACATATTTCTGGCAAGTTGCCCCCTAGGGCTACTCACTGGCTACGCAGCCGCGTACCGTCGGTGGAGGGCGCGTAGTACGCGGCGTGGCAAGACGATCTGACGCGTCCGGGGCGTATCTTGTCTTTGGAAACGTCACGTGAAAGCAGTCTTTGTCCCTAAGATAAAACTTGATTATAAAAAATGGGATTCATACCAGAGAGAACTTGATGGTCTATTGAAACAATATGGCTGGACTGGAGACATTGAACATGACACACAGGCTCTCACACAGGTCATCTGGGACGCAGCAGGGAGGAGCTTTGGGTACACGAAGCCACGTCCAAAGGGTCACCCATATAACAGCTGGTGGGATGCAGAATGCAGCCAGGCCCGAGCGCTCTTGCCCAAAGGGTGCCGTACTAAACCAAAGTGGTTTAGAAGACTAATCCGGCAAAAGAAAAAGCAGAGACAGATAAAACTAGGGAATTGGTTAGACACACAACCAAGAACGTTACGGTCTCTGATCTTTGGTAAAGCCGCCCAATCATGTCTAGATACAGAAGATTTGCTACAATGGGTGCACTCATTGTACTTCTCTGCAAATTCAAGACAGATGGAGACCGTGAATGTAGTAGAAGAGCTCTTCACCATAAACGATGTGCTTGAAGCTCTGAAATGTATGAAAAATGGTAAAGCATTAGATTTAGAAGGCCTAAGCACAGAACTGCTAAAATGGGGAAATAAACAACTTATTGAAGTGGTTACTCGTCTTCTCAACCAAGCAGTAATTAGTGGGCTGCCAAAAGCTTGGAAGGCCGGGAAAATCATACCAGTCCATAAATCAGGAAGCAAGACAGATGTGAGAAACTACCAAACTATTATGGTTGGTAGTATCTTCTCCAAGCTGCTAGGCAGTCTATTGGAAATAAAGTTAAGTACATGGGCTGAAGAACATGAAAAAAGAGCAAAGTGTCAAGCAGGTTTCAGAAAACAGCATAGCACAATGGATCATGTACTTACACTGCGGGCAATGATAGAAAAAGCAAAACAGCCAAGAAAGACATTGTTCTTGGCATTCATAGACTTCTCCAAAGCTTTCGATACCGTACCCAGAGACGGCTTGGGAATTCGGCTGAAACAGATTGGTGTTCCTGACTCTCTTAGAGGCGCCGTTGCAAGACTATATGAAGAAGTTATAGCCAAAGTTGCAGCAGATATAAGGGAGGTCGAGTAGCCTGTCGGGGGTAAGACAAGGATGCCCGCTATCACCGACCTTGTTTGGTATTTACATAGACGAGCTGGAAAATTGGCTTAGAATCAGAGGGATTGCTGGAACTAGACTCGGTGATTACTTAGTACAGCTGTTACTATATACCGATGATGTTGTCCTAATTGCAGACACCCCAGTAGGACTCCAAGGGCATCTTGATAATCTTGCATATTTTTGTGCAGCAAAAAGTATGACAGTGAACCTAAACAAGTCAAAAATCATGATCTTTGGTACAGTGGCACGACCAGTTTTCATGTATCAAGGGAACCAGCTCGACATAGTGGACAGTTACAAATACTTGGGATTAGAGATATGTTCGAATTATAAATGGACTGAATGTGTTAGGAAAAGAATCACAGGTGGAAAAGTGGCACTATATGGTATGCTGAGCAGATGTCACAGGGCCGGACTCACAGATTGGAATCTAAAAAAGTTACTCTTTAAGACTCTTGTACAGACAGTAGTGCTATATGGCACACCAATCTGGGGGGCTTCCATTTCTGTGAAACTGTGATGCCATCATGCTAGCAGAAGCAGGACTCCTCCCATTGGAAGCAGAGGCGTTATGCCAAACAATTACCTTTGTGAATAGGCTGAAGAGACAAGATGATACAAGACTCTCCAAGATTGCAATGTTTGAGTCAGCAACAGGATGGTATGAAGATGTTTTGGAATGGGCTGAGAGATGGGGGATTGAAAGAGATGCGTGGCCAGACACGGAACTAGGAACGCAAGACCTGGTGCAAGCCAAAGTAGTGCAAAAAATATGGGAGACTCCAGGGACAAAAATGCAGTTCTATATCACAGAAGTTCACCCAATGCTAATCTACGGTGAACAAAACTATTTGAAGGCTTCCATCCCGAGGTACTTGAGACATACCGTTTCCAGATACAGATGTGGCTCACATAGACTGAACATTGAAACTGGCAGATGGGCCAAAGTTCCTCGCGAACACAGGATCTGTACACTCTGTGATCTAGGAGAAGTGGAAGACGAAAGACATGTCTTTCTGTCTTGTGGGGAGTATGAGCACATTAGGGCAAAATTCGACATAAATTCCACTGATCTCATCTCATTGTGGAACACAGAGCCTATGGTACTTGGTAAATATATGAAGCAAGTTGAACTTCACAGAAACTTGCTATGCAAAGTTTAAATGAAAATGTAACCTTTTCGCTCCATGACCTTCAAGGTCCCATGGGGGCGTGATTTAATATATTTATTTATTTATTTATTTTGGGCAATATAGCCAAAACTTGCTGTTATTGTGTATAAAGAACTTTTGCACCCTCCAGATCAGCAACAATGTTGTCAAATGTTTGGAAAAACTCAGTGTTATCCTTATCATGAAACTTCAGCCTCCTTAGTTCATTTTCCATCACATTTATTTGTGAGGATGTTTCTTCTTCATAAGTAAGAAGCATGTAATTCCATATTTGGCTTGGATTCATACCTCTTAGTTTTAAAACTATGCTTGAGCTCACCTTGCTCATAATGATCCCTTGTGCTTCTCTCATCTTTGCATTATCTGCATATATCATTCCCCTTGAAGTCATACTCACCTCTCGGGTTTGCACTCCTAGAGTTTCTTCATTTGAAGATCCACTTTCTTCTTAACAAGATTGCATTTTAAACAGGAGCAAATCATCGAAACGGGAGCAAAAGGAATATTCCTTAAAGATTAGTCTCGGGATAATGGACAGCCTTGTTTCACCCCTATGTTGCTTGCGGTCACATCGTTGCATTCTTCGGCAACAGAAAAGACAACTGAACAAGGACTTTTTCATATCACAACCCCACAACATCTCTATAACCCACAGGGGATACCAATGTTTTCCATTCTAGACTACAAGTTTACACTCGGAACCATATCAAATACTTTTGAAAAGTCAATGAATGCTGCAAATGTGATGCTCCACGAACCTATATGATGCTCCCATCATATAAATACGGGAAATCCTCTCTTCCATGGCGACAATATCACCATAGAAAGGCCCTCCATCTAACTCGGACCACTTGTGATGACAAGTGTCCGGGTGAAGGACACGGAGGTGTCATTCGTCCCACGCCTTCGATGGGAATCCTATATGGCGGAAGTGTACATACAAGGTTAGCACCTGGCAACAATACAAATAATAATATGCCACCACGAGGGGTGGCCCATTATCATCCATAAGAATGCAATAGAATATTAACATAACAAGGAAATGCATCATAAATAAGGCTCTACCCGGCTCGGACTCATGGGAATCAACTGACAGCTAAGGCCTCCAGATAACAACAGATGGAGTCATAACAATGGCATTGGCTGGCATAGAACAATGACTAGGGTAGTCCATTCCACCCGCCCCTCCTGCGCACACTTTGCAGATAGGCTGAAACATGGTATGGCGTGATTGTAGCCTTCCGGAGACGCAATCCCATGGAATCACCCTATGGAACTACTCCGGGTTACATCTCCCGGATCCGATGAGGCAGGTCGGAGAGGCGTCCCCTTCCCGAGCATGATGGATCCCTGGGTGTGCTAGAGAATGCGTGCCCCCTCAGTGACCCCCGCGTTCGTATTCAACTTACTCCCCTAAATCTAAAGGCCGGCTCACTTGCCCGTTCGAGTCCAGGGCGCCCACATATTTTTGGCACGAAACCTGCGACCCAGGGAGTGTCAGACCCATACCCGGTCCTCTCTGTGACCGGCTATAAGCCTAGCACACTGTAGGAGTCCTGTAGCCATGCTAGGCAAGGCCCCACCCCCAATTCACCATCATACTCGTTATCTGGTGCTGAATCACACCATAGCATCCATAGCCAGGTGGGCTCTTGTGCACAGGCCGCATTTACTGGGATTGAAGAGGTTCTAGCTAGGAACATCACTAAATCTAGATAGCTTTCAGGTCTCTATCCCCCTTAACCCCATACAACAGAGGAGGAATATAAAGAAAAGACAGAATCAAATACAACATCTATCATCATCATAAGTAGATCATATAATAGAATTTAATCATCCATCTACTCAAACAAGGGTTAGAATAGCACAGAACTACCTAAGGACTGACTTGTGTCCTGGCTAGACCCATTGTCTCAAAGAACCACCATAGAACTATTGGTGTTAGGTTGTAACAGCTCCTTCCTCCCTCTGCCCTTCCCAAACTCGAATTTGGGGCAGAATTTGGCTGGGAGCTCAATTTGCCACCCAAAGATGTCAACTTGCCCTTGGCAAATCGAATTAGGCCAAGTGGCATACTCTAACTAGCCTACTTGGCTAATTAATACCATTAGTTGGTCTACCTAGGTTAATTTAATGACAATAATCCCTTTTAGGTTAATCCCCAATGGTGACGTGTCAGGTTAGGTATACGTATACCGTATACTTATATGGAACGTCACATTCTACCCCACTTAGGATAATGTTGTCCTCAGCATTAAGGATCGGAGAGAGAATGATGAATAAAAGAAAAGGAGAGTAGTTACTTTATTATAAAAGGTAGGAGATTACAAGAAGATCATGAACGATCAAAGTCTTGGACCTGAGTTTCACACCATAACTTAGAACACTTATTATGCATAACAACAAGGTCCTCAGTGGACCGTAAAGAACAAAATAAAAGACAACATGACTCGTAAGGTGAGTCGTCAGAAAACTGCAGATGCCGCTGGATGCACTACACACCTGCAGGATTACAGTACATCAGTGCTCAAGATAATTATATAAAGTTGTGGTTTAAGGGACCACCCCTTTTATATACAAAAGAGAAAATGGAAATAATGGAATCCTATAATACCTAGGGCTTGCAAGTCGTCGTGGCATAAGGAATGGCAATGTTCCTATTTTAGCCATAGACGGTTGCGTCCTAATATGCCTAAATACAATTCCCCCCGTCCTAGGATGCATCTACCCCAACCCTCTTGCATGATCCCTGTCGGATCTACTGCACAACTACATACCATTGGAGTCGGGGTCGATAGCATCGTGGATGGTCCGACCCTGGCATTGTCGCATAAAGTCAGGGTAAGCCTTGTCAAGGTCTTGTTTAAATACCCAGGTAGCATCCTCAGTAGGTAAGTGTTTCTACTTAACCGAATATTGCAATATCTGGGTTCTTCTGGTTTGCTTATATGCTCTGTCAAGAAGAGCCTCTGAAACAATTTCCAACTGCTCGTCCGTCATCTCCAGAAGAGTTGGTGTATCAAGAATCTCATGAGGATCCAGGGGTGTGTTTTTTTAGAAGGCTTACATGGAAAACCTTGTGGACCTTAAGATGAGCTGGCAAATTCAAACCTATAGGCTTGCGGATCTATACGTTCGATGGTCTGAAATGGTCCCATCCATCATGATGCCAATTTCTTGCAATTCCCAATTTTAAGCTTGGCCTGTTTAACTTGAATCTTCAACCACACAGATTCACCAACCTGGAACTCACGCGGGGTACGGTGTCGATCGGCTAAACTCTTTGGCGACTTCGTGCTGCCAATAGATACCCGCTTACCTCCTCTACCAAAATTTGCATATCCATAAGCAACTGTTGTGAAACTGCCACTTTGGAAACTGGGTTATGCCACATATCTGGAGTAAGGCACTTATAACCATAGGTGATCTTAGGGAGACATCCTTGAGGACTCCTGTTTAGTACTATTATAGGCAAATTCTACCAAATGAATGTAATCTGCCTATTGAGATTGCTTATTCCAGACATAATTTTGTAGCATATCCTCAATAATTTGATTAGTATGTTCTGATTGCCCATCTGTCTGAGGGTGATAAGCGGTACTCATGGCAAGCTTGGTTTGTATAGTGCTGAAGAAGTCTTTCCAGAAAGTGCTAACAAATTTAGGGTCATGATCCGAAATAATGGTACGTGACATACCATGGAGTCGAAAAATCTCCTTGGAGAACAAAAGTGTTGTATCCAAGGCAGTGTCGGTGGTGCGACATGGCAAGAAATGCGCCATCTTGGAAAGCTTGTCAACTAACACCATCAAGGCGTCGAATCCACGAAGTGTGCGTGGGAGGCCTATAATGAAGTCCATGGTAATGACTTCCTATTTTGCATTGGGGATGTCTAGAGGTTCCAGTATGCCCAGTGTTCTTAACTACTCTGCCTTTGTCTGTTGCCAAAGGTGACACTGGTTAATGTAGCAGGCAATATGCTTCTTCATACCAGGCTAAAAGTAACTGGATCTTATCTTGAAATATGTTTTTATAAATCTAGCGTGACTAGCAATAGGGCTGTTGTGCGTGTCATGGAGTATAAGCTTCCTAACTCCTGATCAGTCGGGTACACACAATTTATCACAGTAATATAAGAGGTTGCCGTGCTTCTTATAATGTTTAAATGTGTCCCTCTCCTTATCTGTCCTGGCCTCTTTAGAAAGGCTGCCCCACACTTCGCTGAACTCGGGATCTGTTGGAAGAGATTGCTCAATAGTCTTCCCAAATTCACTTGCTAGAGTGGAAATGGCATTGCAATGGGTACGTGTGGTCAACCGATGCCGCGATAAGGCATCTGCAACAACATTGTGTTTCCTGGGTTTATAAAGGACCTCAAAGTCATATTCCTCCAAAAATTCTATCCACTTGCGTTGTTGAGATTAGCCGATGTGAAGATATATTGGAGACTTTGGTGATCTGTATCTAGTTGGAACCACCGTCCAAGAAGATAATGTTGCCAGATGCACAAGGGACGCACGACCGCAAGTAACTCTTGGTCATGAGTGGGATATCTTTGTTATGCATCATTCATATCGGCTATGACTTATCCCTCTTGCATCAAAACAGCTCATGTTGCTATCTTACTGGCATCAATCACAACCGCCTTATCCTTTTGTGGATCAGGTAACGTAAGGACGGATGCTGACGTTAAGGCGTCCTTCAGCTGTTGGAAGCCTGATTGAACCTTGCTTTTCCAATGTGCTGCCCAGTCCTTAACCTTCTCATGCTTGGTCAGGTCAGTAAGGGGTGCTGCAATTTTAGCAAAGTCCTTAATGAATTTACAATAATAGCCCGCCAACCCCAGAAAACTTCTGACTTCCGAGACATTGCTACATTAGGGCGGATTTGGGGTCTCAAAATGGCTCATATCTTGGGTTAAAGATTTCCACGTCAGATTCGCCATGATCAATCAGGTTTGCTCCTTTTTTACGAAAGTCAGTATTAGTTGGCAGGTAGAAGGATGAGCAGGCTTACTTGGCATCCACATGGCGTATTTTCATAGGGGATGCCTGCACTTTTGTTGCAACCATTTTAATGGCCCGTATTTTTCGGGAGTCACTTCGCCGCCCAGAATAATGGTGACTTTGACCGCCTACTGTCAACGTCACCAATTCCCTTGTCAAATTTTGGTGCCAAACTTCTGTATTGTCACTCCGGCGCCTCTACGTGCATCCTCTCTGCCTTCATTCCTCATCTGCAATCCATGTCTCCTATAATTTCTGTGTTCTTGCCTCATTTACAGAACTCCCAAGGTGAAGAAGTGGGAGGTTTTGTCTCAATAGGTTCGTGTGTGAGTATGCTGCCATCAACGAGGGGCGAGCATAGAGTTAAGCGACAAAGGCGATCAGACGTGCGGCCAGGATAAAAGAGTTCAAGTTGAATTCTAGCGGCAGGAAAGTGGAAAGTATAACAATACGACATGCATATACCCCTTCTGATATGGCCAAAGCGCTAATCTCCACCAAAAACAGCTTCCCAAAATTGCCCGCAAATGGTAACCACCTTAATCGGATCACACGACGTAAGCCATAGACTAATGAGAACAATGTAATTGCAATGAAGAAATGCCTGGCTGACGAGGTGCAAGCGGGAATGTCTGAAAACGGAGGCGTGAGGATGAGTTTCAAAATCTTCACACCGTTTGAGGTATTTGCTAACATATTCCAGATGGTGCAGGAAGTTCGAAAAGCTCCGAAGACATATACGTGCTTTCTCCCCCCTGCCGATTTTGTGGATGGCTTATTTTTGGTTCCGACCTGGGATGTTCGATTCCACGAATCATCCGGTCAACTAATAGAGTGCCGCGTAGTTAAGTCCTCCTTTAAGTTCAGATATTTTCTTCCAAAACAATACTTATACGTTAATTGTCAACTAGAACGAAGGAAACAGAAAAAGAGAGGCTGCACAACTTTTTGGGAGCCGTTTGAGGACCATAATGAGAATACTCCGTCGCGGTAGATATTCGAGTATGGCAAGGGGAGGAAGTCATTTATACAGCCACCATGGAAATCGAATGGCCATTATCAGAGCTAAGAGTGCTAATGGAGACAGAGGAGATTGCTAATGACTTCCATTATTTCATTGATGGCATTAGGGTTGGCTACAGGCAAGAGGGAAATGTAAAGTTTAGTGAGTTCGCGATCAACAAGAAATTGTCTATCGCCTAGCGCGTTGAATCTTGGTTTTTTATTTGTGTTTTTGTCCCGATGTTTTTAGGGTTACGTATTTTTGTCCGATATTTTTTAGGGTTCCGTACAATTATTTAAAAAGTTACCATCATATTTTACTTTAAATTCTGTTTTTACTATTTATCTCTTGCCGGTTGTCTATTTTTGTCGGTGTTAGTAGTATAAAAGCCATCCCATTTGAGAAGCCATGGCAAGAACTAAGCAAACCGCAAGGATCCATCCAGGTGGTGTAAGGCCAGGTGATTACATTAGTCCGCCTCCTTCATCCACATCTGAATCTGAATTCTCTGATAGAGATTCTCCTCCTCCGACAATGCCTAACAGAAGATCCGGAAAAGAAATCCGTATGACAGACGGTGGGAGAAGCAGCTCGGGAGTAAGTAGGGAGGTGCACTCCGGTTCGGAGATGGAGGATGAAAATATGAGAGATCGCCGAGCAGAATATGACGCCGGATTAATTATTGGGTAGCCGCCTCTTCTTGCTCTTCTTGCTGGGTAGAAGCATGAAAGGGTAATTGAATTTTTTTGTATATTGATGTAAAAATTTGAACTGGGTTAAAGTGTTTGTAATGTACATTTTGAATTTTACATGGAGTTGCCTATCATTAATAAAGGCGGTTGACGTACAATATTCTCCATAATTATACCAAATCCTCCCGAAATCTTGTACTAGCTTCTCTATCAATAAAATCTAAATTATCTTGCCTGCGGAAAAAAAAAAAAAACTTTGGCGCACATTTTGAACTTTCCTCAATCGATCAAACATGGCTCCGGATTCTACCTCAACGAAAACTTGGCCCGAATCGATTATAGCTGCTCCTAAATCGAATGCATTTCAAGAAACAAATGTATCTTGAAGAAATTGAAATCCCTTTCCTTCAAGCGATAATACAAATCCCTTCAAGCGATAATACAAATCCGGTTAATAATCGATTTTTGTGCGGGATGTTGTATCCCCTTTCCGAGAATGGATCGATGTCTTAAAGCACACCGGTTGAAGAAGAAACTATGGAAGAAGGATTGGACTCTCATGCAAGCACCGAGGTCAACATCGGTTTGATTTCAATCCTCCTGTTGATGAAGTTTCGGAAAGCACTTGTTACAAGCGAGGGCAAAGAAAAAGAAAAACAGAGGGTTTGTAGGGGTGGATACGTGACAAAGCCAATTAGAAGAAAGGTGAATGCTTCTGTAAATCTCATAATGAATGAGGTATCTAATTTGACTCCAAAACAGCAAAGTATATTTGCAAGAAGATTATAGCAGGACAAAAGATTGCAATTCCTATTTGAGCCAGTCATTGGAAGGCCTGAAGACGCTATCGTGAAAACAGATCTGGTAAAGAATTTAAAGGATGGCCTCCAAGACGTCAAAAATGCAAATAGCAATGACAGACTTGCTGCAAAGCATTCTGTACTATCTATGGTGGTTGGAGAGGAAGGAGAATTACAGAAGACTTCACTAGCAGCTAAGTTGCTGAAAATACATCCTAGAAATATGAAACTAGCAGTGGAGAGAAGGAAAAGAATGTCACTAGGTGGAACAAATCTGTGGGCATTAGCAGGTCGAAATCCAAGAACAAATACGATAGATCCTTATGAAGGATATCTTTGCTCAGTTTTGGTTAGATAACTCAAAGGTTTTACCAAAAATTAGAGATGTCATGAAGAAGAGGACACAACCAATTCAATATATTGACATTACACAGGTACGACTATAATTTAGCTGTAATTGCATCTTGTTTTTCAGAATAAAGATGTTTTTTATTTTGTAACACTGATGTAAAGTTTGTAGATTTCTTTACTTTTTGGCAGAATAAAGATGTCTTTTATTTTGTAACACTGATGTAAAGTTTGTAACAGATTTCTTTACTTTTTGAATGTAATGTAGATGCAGTCTGCCCTAGTTGTTCTACATGGAAATGTCAAATTATTTCATGGCAACACGTACATGTATATTTGTTTACATGTATATTCTGGATGTATATTTGTTTATATGTATAATCTGGATGTATTGTAGATGTAGGCAGTAACTAAGAAGAAATTAGTGTGGAGATGTAGAATATGTCGAGCCAAGAACAAGACATTTGATAATGTTAGCACATTTTGGAGGGCTATGGTCAGCGAAAATTTTAGTGGCCCCGGCGGGCCATTTGGCCACAAATTACGTAATGTGACGGCCGGCTTGAGTAGGATGCCTTACCGACGGACTACCTGCAGATTCGCCATTTCGTGGCACTTTATTGCCGATTACGACATTAGAATGGCCAATTAGATATTTGTTAATTGGAGTGATATCGACTTTGGGGCCAATTTAGTCCCAAGTTAGAACTAGATATGCCAATGGAATGGCCATTTAGGCCACTTGGTCAAATCCTGTAATGCCTTAAGTTCGTCAAATCTTAACTCATTAAGAGCCCCCCTCATAAATTCGACATTTATGGGAGGGCCAACATTATTAGAAATTTTTATTCTTAAATATATCTACCAACTAAGAATAATCCCCCTCTTTTGGAAAATCAAATGTCGAGGCACTTTTCAATCCTCTTTACGAAGACTCTGGCATCCGATTTCTGATTCTCCCTACCAGCAATGTGTGCTGAATTCAAATTCGTACAACATTTAACTTAAACACATTTATATAGGGTAGCGACTTCTTTATGTTTGGGCAACTAGCTCTATTTTTAATAAGAATCTAGCTAAAAATTGCCATTTAAGCTACACATTATTAGATATTTGGTTCAAAAATCGCCAATTGGGTTGCAGCCACATTAGAAAAAAATAGGAAAAATGGCCAGTTCGGGCTACACTTTTGGGGGCATATTTTATAAGGAATGGCTTATTCATTATACTTATACAAAATTATAGGTCCCTTAAAATTTTCCCTGGCTATGGTATGTGACAGAGCAGCAGGCAACGAGTGGCATAAGCTACAATATATCAAATCAGATTGTGGAAATTGTGGGAAACAATTAATTGAGTTGTGTCCAAGAGAATACAAGGAGCAGATTGATCAAACGCTTGATTGGCAAGTCTATGGTTACGTTAATGAGCCCTCGAAGAAAGGAACTTCACGAAGACTAAAGCTAATTGACAAGAAAGGCAGCTCCAGTAATATGTTGGATAATATGTTTGATCATATGTCGAAGTTTGTATATCATAACTTTGTGGCACATTGGCAGAGCAAACAATTCAAGGAATCCATGAAGAGTCTTCGTGATGATACCGTATTATCAGTTGTTGATTTCTCGGAGAATTATACTTTGAAGCCATTCAACGAGATTCAAGCACAACATTGGTACAATGAACAAATCAGCATATTGGTCCACATCACGATGTTCAAGGTACAGGGTAAAATGAGGAAATGTGTGCACTTCTTTATTTCAGATGACAAAACACATGATACTCACTTTGTACAAAAAGCATTCAAGATGCACCTCAATTGACTGAAAGAAAATGGTGCTGGCCATATGAAATACCACTTAGTTTGGTCTGACGGGTGTGCAGCCCAATTCAAGTCGAGAAGAGCTTTCTATCATGTAACTAGGTATCATCAAGAGCATAAGATCCGAATGCACTGGAATTTCTTTGGCTCAGGACATGGGAAGGGCACACATGACGGAGAAGGAGCCATAGCCAAACTATGGCTCGAGGCAGAACAAAGAAAAAAGGATGGGAAAGTGATACAAAATGCAGAAACTGCATGTGAGGTTCTTGAAGAGAAAATTTCTGATGTGGAAAGGGTATTTTGGAAGGTGTCTGACATTGACCATTCCCAAAGATTTGATGTGCTCCCAGTGAAAGGGATGCAATCTCTTCATTGCGTATCATCCATAGATCCAAATGATCCAACAAAGTTAATGTTTAGATCTCTTTCATGTGTTTGTAAGGCATGCATCAATTTTGATTGGCCTGCTTGTGAGAATGCTGATCATTGTGGCAGGTGGGAGTTGAGAAAACTAGAGCCTACAAACAGGGACAATGTTGAAGAAGGTGGGTACGAGGTAGAGGACTTGTGGGCAAATGACGTGGACAATGTGGATGAGACAGTGCAGGTTGGAGATTATTTTGCATCATTCACATCCCCAGACAATTATGAAAGGGTCCCTTATTATCTCATCCAGTGCACAGAAGTAAAACCCTCGAAGAAGACACCAAGGATGACTATGAAAATGAATTTTATTGTGGTAATGAAGTTATAGCTGGTAACTACTTTGAATTGATTCCTGGTTGCCATCAAAAGTACAGGCTTATTCAAGGAAAGAAAGTTCTTGTCCATCCCGAGTCAGTAATTGGGGTGAGATTTCCATTGGAGCCAGTCAAACATAAGATTAAAGGTACACCTTATGCATATGAACTGACTAACTATTGGCATGAAATGTTTGGGAAATTTGCCGAGATTGTAGAAGAATCTGTAATGTCGTTAACTTTGTTGTTGAAGTAACTTTTCTATGCACTAAGGCATGGACTTGCAAACTGAATGTAATCAGAATGTGAACCAGATTAAAACACAAACATTAATATATTGTTTATATAGTTCCAAGACTGTTATACTTAGTGTAAGTTGTAAAAACAACATGAAGCGTAAGGTCTCAAGATTCAAGACTCAAGATTCATCCGAAGGCCCGCAGCGGTGTGAGATCAAGCAATGGTCCTGTTCTCGAAAATTGTGAGAAGAGTGTCCAGGACAGCTGTTTGGAAGTTGGTGAAGTCTCACAGAAGCAAGACATGTGCTTCTCGCTTCTGTTGCCATTTATGATAGAGATTGGTAAAGTATGGTTTGAGGCTATTGAATCTCCAAACCTCAGCCCTTTTCAAACACTTTGTTGATTGCTTTTGCATGCACAACTTCTGTTTAAGTTGAATGAGAATACTCTCTAGTTACGCTTTAGATAATTGGGATTCCTCATCCCCTTGTCCATTTGCTACTCCCATAGCTCGATCCATGCTTCCAACATTGTTAAATCTCCTCGTGCATCCGTGTAGAACATCATAAGCAATTGTTAGATTAGGAACAAAAGCATGTTTAAGAATAGGAGTACCTCTCGAACTTCGCGGATTGCCTCTCCGTTTGATTTTGTTCAATTGGTTTCCCTGTTCGGCATTGATCTCCTCAAGAATCGGGTGTGCCAGGTGAGTTTGCATTTGAATTGGGGATATGGATTGTGATCTAGTCGTTCGATCTCCTCCCCCCATCGGAATCAACCAGTCACCACAGGTAAAAAGGGAATTTTTATCCCTATCTATTCCCTTCTCCCCTGTTTCTGATATGGCTCGTACCATGCCAATGATTTGTTCCTTAACCAATGATTTGTGCCAATAATTTGTTCAACATCCTTTTCTCAAAATCTTTCCCACTGTCCTCTTTTTCTGACCCAATTGGCCAATGGTTGATGCTGGCATATATCCCACAAGCCTAGCTCAAATGAAAGGGCTATACTCAATGAGGAATATTCCTTTCAATGTAATAAGGAATATTCCTTGTAACTATGGGTGCACTTAAACAAACTAAAGAATATTCCTTTGAAGGTAATAAGGAATATTCTTGATAACTAGGCACTAAGGAATATTCCTTTCAATGCAAAAAGGAATATGCCTTTCAAGGTAATAGGAATATTCCTTGTAACTATGGGTGCACTTAAACAAACTAAAGAATATTCCTTTGAAGGTAGTAAGGAATATTCCTGATAACTAGGCGCTAAGGAATATTCCTTTCAATGCAATAAGGAATATTCCTTTCAAGGTAATAAGGAATATTCCTTGTTATCTCTATATTGTTGACTCACGCTTTACCAAACACAATATGCATAGGTACACAATATGCCTTAACATAATCCATTCATTTGGCATTTGTATGTGGAACATTGAATGCATGTGGGATATTTGAGCCCATTACTAAAAAAAAGGGTGGACTAGGATTACATCTTGGACAG
The DNA here is from genome assembly GCA_021234155.1 of Isoetes taiwanensis. Lineage (NCBI taxonomy): Eukaryota > Viridiplantae > Streptophyta > Lycopodiopsida > Isoetales > Isoetaceae > Isoetes > Isoetes taiwanensis. The sequence goes on from JAJEKV010000005.1 coordinate 21,888,117, forward strand.
TTATGACACTGGCTGGCCAGAATCAAGATTACAAGCCCGGTGAGCCATAACTTTTCAACATCTAATCTCTATCCACACTTATCAATGAAGCAGCAAAGCCCTATTTATATATGCGCACGATTTTTGTGATATATGCATGTGGGATATTGCTAACTTTGTGTTAGGGTTGTGCTAACTGCATACCAAGCAATTGGTTTCATAATATGGTTCAACCTATACATTTTACATTTGCAAAAATATTGAGGTGCGTGGATCGGCTCCCGAGGTGTGAAATCGTATGCATGGATACATCCCTTTCCTCTTCTGCCTAATTCCCAAAACAAAATCGTATGCATGCAAACATCCCTTTTATTCCCAAAATTTTGCCCTGCAGCTTCATTCCGTCCATTCCGTCCCCATCGTCTATTCCGCCATCTCCTTCACTCCTTCCCCATTCCGTCCATCTCCTTCACTTCCGCCATGGCCAAGTTCAAGACCACACTCAAGAGGGAACACTATCCCGGCCATTGTGCTCTGCTCCTCCCCCCCCAAAGACGGTCCTCCTCTTCCTCCAGGAGAATCAGATCTTCCTCCAGGAGGCCACCGGTTCTGGGGTCAGGCGAAGTTCACTCCACCAGAGGTGGAGAAGCTCATCATGGATCATCAGGCTGTCGCTTCATTGCGGGTGATTGAGTGGGTGCATGAGGCTTACCTCGACGAGGAGCGACTCCTCGAAATGAAGATGTATGCCATGGAGGACGATCTTCATATAGAGCTGAAGATGGCCTGAAGATCAAGCCTTGTTTTTTGTAATCCCTGGTTTCAATTTTTTTGGCAATAGTCCTTGTGACTATTCTTTGTAAAGCTTTTTAATTAAATACAGAACTTGTTTTGCAATAGTCCTTGTGACTCCATTTTTTGTAAAGCTTTTTCATTAATGACAGAACCCCTCTTCTCTACAGCTGTTGTGACTATTTTTTTTGCTTTAACTGTTCTCTGAGTTTCCACTGTTCTTTTAGTTAACTGAACTATTTCTATCCTTTTCTGTATAGATATAAGAAACATGTTTGGTACTTAGTTTGCAACTCAAGTTTTTGGTGCAACTCAAGTTAATGACAGTTTTTGTCATTAATTATAAAATGCAAAGTACAATTACTGAAATAGTATACCAAAACAAACATTAAAGCCAACAAGGAATTTCAAGGTGCAGAATTTATGATCTGCACACTAACAAAATATGGTAACCAGCAGCCAATAGGAAAATATGTTCAGAGTATTTTTCTTTAAATGCATCTTGAAGCATCTGAAGCATCGCCAAAAATTTCGGATGTTGGTCCGTAAACCTCTTGAACAATTACCATCATCTCGCATGAAATGAACACTAAACTGTTAGGGTGTGTATACCACACCAAACCATGCACCATACCATGCCCCACACTATCATATTCACCAGAACGAGCACATCCCACCACACACCACACCATTCACCACACACCCCACCACACACCACACCATTCACCATTCACCACACACCATACACCAAGACCATACACCAACTATCATATTCACCAGAACGAGCACATCCCACCACACACCACACCATTCACCACACCCCACCACACACCACACCATTCACCACACACCATACACCATAGACCATACACCATAGACCATACACCAACTATCATATTCACCAGAACGAGCACATCCCACCACACACCACACCATTCACCACACTCCCCACCACACACCACACCATTCACCACACAACCATACACCATACACCAAATGGTGGAGTGTGGAGCGGTGGTGGAGTGTGGTGGTGGGGGGTGTGGTGGTGGTGGGGTGTGGTGGTGGGGGGTGGTGGTGGTGGTGTGTGTGTAGTGGTGTGTGGTGATATGATGTGGTGTGGTGGAGTGTGGTGGTGGGGTGTGATGGTGGTGGTGTGGTGTGGTGTTGTGGATTGTGGTGTGATGTGGTGTGGTGGAGTGTGGTGGTGGTGGTGAAGTGTGGTGGAGGGGTGTGGTGTGGTACAAGGTCACAAAATATATCAGTCGAAACAATCAAGTAACTGTTTTGATTGACCAAAAAGGGTATAAGGCTTCTTTAAATCAGAAATCTTTTTTCTTCAAAAAAAAAAAAACTTACATACAATAAAGTATACTATCAGTAGTGTACTATTCAGCATAGTGTCATTTACACATTCCTTATGATAGGAAATGTGAATACAAATGTGAACAAAAGATATATACAAGCCTGTTACATAGTTCATCTTGCAAAATCAGATACTCAGACTCATGATCAGCTCAGAAATCAGAGGACTGCTGGCTGATACGTTCTTTCAGATTGGCATCACAATGCATGACCATTAGAAATTGTCGTCGTGACAGGGCGTATTCATGAGAGAACCATTTAGATGTAATCTGTGACATCCATAAATAAGGTTAGACATATTTAAAGGAACATGAGATGCAGTACATACAAGGGAAGGCATACAACTTACTTCCATATCTCTACCAGAGACAAGATCTTCAACATATTTGTGCATAAATCCCATCACATACAACCCACATGAATCGGGCTGCTGTGGCACCTCTACTTGCTGAATCCGATTAACATTATTTCTCTTCATGAAATCGACGCCTCTAGATACGTGACCGATCGATGTGGTTAACATTTGTGTGTGCCGCCTACATATCACGAAATTTAGCAGACCGAATTAGCGAAGAAAAGCAAAGCAACAACTTAAAGTATTACATACCCTTTGATTGCTTTCTCGTTCGTCGCGATAACTCGTAAGAGGATTCAAGGCGTGAATTCACAGTGCGGTAGGATCTTGGAATCGAGATGGTGCGGCGTAAAAGCAAAGCACAAAATGGTCATTCTCAAGGATAGGTGCAAGGATATGATGGCATTTAGCTACCACAATCCCTTTCATCCACGATTTCACTATTTCAATGACATTGGTGATCCTTGGTGATTCACCCTTTCTTTTTCTTCTTTGGTAGCTTCTCTAAACCTTATATAGTTGTAAGCAGGATAAAAAAAGATTTTGCTCTTCCACTCGAAAGGCAATGTCTCATACAAGCACCTGGATTAGATTAAGATTAACATTAGAGACAAGGAATAGCAACAAATACAGCTCGGTTACAACCAGGTTATTACCTGCCATAAAGATCCACTAAGCGGCTACTCATTTTAGAGTTAGTTGCACATAAAATTGCTATGTCAGATGCAACCACTTTCATTTCAGCCGGCGGACAGTTCTTGAATGGCGTGAATGGCGTGAATTCCATAAGTTTATCCTTGTCATCATTTCTGTTGTCAGATCCAAGATGTTAGTGTCATATTAACAATTGATCCATGACAATAAAGCATAAATTGATACCTTCCAATCTCTGTTTCCAGTGGTTTAGACCTGCAAAACAAGTAAAATATAATAAGCTACTGAAGTATAAATAAGTCAATATAAGCTAGCAATTACCATAAATTTAGTCGTTGCCTTGGCTGCAATCTCCAAGGCTTCTTCAACATCATCTAGCTCCTTTGAATCGTCGCAAGTCTCTGAAGACAAGAAAGTGATTCATTCTAATGTTTTGAAAGCAAGACAAAAAGAAACGTCGCATTCGCCAAAGAACAAGCCTTTTCCTCAACTTGAACTTCAACAGCAACTTTAGGACTGTTTTCAATGTCGTCACCAACATCTTCAGTAATTTTATCTGTAAACACGTCAACATAAGTTTCAAAATACAAAAAAAAAGAAATAGAAACCCTGAAAAGGAGAGAGAATTACTTTCTGGGCTTTCAGCTAGTTGCTCCAATAATAGCAGCTCGGCTTCAACAGGTGGGATCTCTTTTTGGAAAACAACCTCTGCTGCAAAATATTGAACATTAGTGAACTCTAACTACAACAGATGCAATCTTAATGTAATCAGAATGTAATCACCCTACCTTCCACATACCCCTCTGTCTCCAAATCCTGCACTGATTGCTTATGAGTTGTTGCAATTCTCAAAGGTGATGTAGATGTGGATGGACTTCCAACATCGATAGCAGCAGCATCTTTTGTGCCAGGTTCAGCAATTGGGATGTCTGAGAATGGTAAATGCAACCCCTTCCCAATAACATTCTTCTTTTCACCTACAACATGAGATTTTGCTATATTCAGAACTTAAGCATAGTGCACGAAACATGAATTGTTTAGTTTACCTGCAGTTTTACTTCTTCCTTTCTTGATACTACCCATGTCTGCATTGACACAATTAGGTGTCAATAAGAAATATAAACACTTGATTCAGAATCAAGGGGAGATGTAGAGTAGATAGAAGCAAAATCTGAAGAAAAAAATCAGATGAAAATCAAAACAGAACAAATGTTAATTACATGCAAGTAGGTTTTTTACTACAGGCAAACTTTCTGCTGATAATGTAACGACAAAATAGAAGTACATTAGTGTACATAGCTATCACAATGTAAAGGAAAACCAAATACTAAATTCAAATGCATTTCAGAACAAAATATTTTATCAATACACCCTTACCCCATGTTCTGTTTTTTGGGCTTCGGCCCTCTGTTCTGTTAGGGCTTATGCCTTCTTTGTTTGTTCTGGTCCCATAACCCGATTGGGTTCCGTGGACGTTAAAACTTTTTCCTTCCTTCCTTCCTTCCTACCTATCAAATACATCATTCATCATTGAATGTAAAGGAAAGTCAAATACCAAATTCATGTGCATTTTTGATCACATGTAAATGCAAAGTACAGTCAATGCAATACACCCTATTAATACACCCTGTAAAGGAATTCCAGAAAAGCACTGCATGGCACATGTAAATGTAAAGTACAGAAGCAAATACATTTCCTCTTTACAGTAAAGACAAAACCACGCCAAATCAAATGTTAATACAGTTATGTACATGATGGAAACTAACTACATCTAAGTACACTCAAACTAATTATGTAATCAAAATAGAAATAGATGTACCGGAGGAAGGGATTCCTAAGCGATTGTCGCAGGTCCTGGGACCATGAACACATGTATGTATTCGCTGTTGAAACCCCGAATACAAGACAAAATAGACAATATGTATGACCACAAAGTGGAGATATTACCATGGTCGAGTCAAGGCAATCATTGTATTTGCTGCAAGTATTGCTTATATGTGAGAATGAAGCGCCCCGCCTTGTCATGAAAGTATGGGAGCCGGGCTGCAGGCCTATCGGGTCTGATCTTTCCAAATGCTTAGTCATCTCCTTTATTCTATTCTCACACGGTTGGAATTAACTTCCAAATCCTTGCTGATTTTTTCAATGGCGACTTCTAATTCTTGCAAATCAGCCTTTAAACAATCAATGGGAATCATTAGAGCATCTAAGTCAGCAATATAACTTGATTTCTCCTCCACTAAATGGGATGTCAAAGCCATTTGCACATCAGTTGGCTTTCCCGCTTGCTTTTAAAACCGCCATAATCTTTGAACTGCTCACATATTTTTGCATCTTTACTCTGCACAAGTCTTGTCAAGAAGCTCTTATCACTCTCATGCTTCAACAGCAGTTCAATTTCCATTGTTTTCCTTTTTTCTCTTTTTTAAAGTCTGTATTTCATCAAGCATGGAGGCAGAATCTAATGCTCTTGTTTCCCTCCACCTTTTCATCATTTCCAACTGCTGCCCCAATTCTACCTGAGGCATACATTTAATAGCTTTAACATTGGAAAACTTTACTGTAGCTAATTCTGTCAGGTCAGATTCTTTTTGAGAGCCTTTTGAATGAAGACTTGCACTTGCTTTTACCTCATCCCAATCAATGCTTACTCCTTTGTAATGAAGTGCATATGCTCGGGCAAAATACAATGGAATGTGATGATTTGCAATGTCCTTCCTACAAAAAACGTGCTCATACACAGAAAAAAAATCTGCCATCCAACCAGGCTTAATCCTGCACTCTTGATAACCCCTAACAGCAGGGGCTTCAGAACCCCAAACATCCTGCAATATTTGCACTAGCCCTGGAAACATGCTATCAAAATTATTGCTCCTAAGCTGCCTGATGCTTACCTTGTCAAACTCGGGCGGCAAGACCTCCCGATCTAAAGAAGACCCACTCTTGAGTTTTCGGGCGGCAGTTCTAGTGGGAGACCTTAGCATGGGCTTTACAGGTCTGTTGCGAGGAGATTTCCTTGGAGATGTCTTTGTTCCAAGCTGCTTCGTCATGATCTCTTCCCTGGTGCTTCAGCTCTCTGAAAATGCAAGCTTTTGGCTATGGAGGTCCTGGTCTTGGCTATGGAGGTTCGAATATGGATGTCAAGCTTTCGGCTATGGAGGTTCGAATATGGATGTCAAGCTTTCGGCTATGGAGGTTCGAGCGGGAGAAAGGTTGAACAGAGCGCGGGAGGAGAGTTCAAAATTATTTGCCCTATTAATGATTCATTCCAAGAATAATAATTTCTGGGGGGGAGGGATTTCCTTACATTTTGAATTTGTAAATGTAAAATATGGGCACTTTTTTTGCCCACCCTTTCATGCTTCTACCCTGCTTCTCCTGTGGATGCGTCAGGGCCTTCAAATCAAAGGAGGAGGCCGAATGCCAGAAAGGGAAAGGCGACCAGAAATGTGAGGAGCGGCGGAAGAGCTGGCACGAGCAACGTACCGCAAAATGGGGTGGGTGAGGGTAGTGGCTAGGAAGCGAAAAGACGAAGCCTGGCATTAAAGCGCTTCGCGAGATTAAGAAGTATCAGAAGAGCACTGAGATGGTCATTCCGCGTCTCCCATTTGCCAGGCTCGTGAAAGAGATTCTGCAAGAGTGTGGTGCGATACATCATACCAGTTACAGAATTCAAGCAACTGCCTTAAATGCTCTGTGAAAGTTGAGTGAGTTCATATTATAATAAGTTTGCATATCAATCATGAAGATTTGAAGATATTCTCAGTTAAGATCCTTAACAGTGTACTACAGCAGATGTTTGCATACACAATTGAAAGTTAAGGGTAATTCACAGGATACTTAAGGTCTTCTTGATGATCCATAGTTAACAGTGAAGAGCAGATACCAAAGACCTGTGGAATGAATTGTAAACAGTAAAGAAGAGCAGAACATATAGAGACAAAGCATAATATGGAGTTAGGTCTACAGAGGGTCGTAGACCTATGGTTCAAAGGTTAACCTATGGTTTGAATATTAACCATAAGATTCAATGGTTACACTTGAAGTTTGGGTTAATGGTCGAAATTGAGATAAAACTCGGTCGAATAATATGTTGCCAGGGCTCTACATTCAAACATAGAATGGAGCGAAACGGTAGCTCCATTACGGTGCCGATTCCGGTGGGATTGGCATCCCAGCTTAAAGTAAATAAGCATACAGGGATTAGGATCATTAAGTGTGATCGGATTCATCATTTCTAGATGGATGCCTGAGCTGTCGGGGGAGAAATAATCTTGTATGGGGTTCGAATATGAACCATTGAACCATTAAGATATATTTCGTTGGTTCCATGCTTTGTTTGTATTTGATTCATTTGTGAACTTTGAATGCTTGAATATCACATTAGATCAAATTGAATCTAGGCTAGACATTTAAATCCTAACATTGGTATCAGAGCACAGGTTCTTCATAATGTCTAGCAGATTTGGAGCAGCTCTTCTTAGTGGGATTAAGACCTATGAGGGAGGTCCAGGTTTTCAAATTTGGAAGGAGCAAATGAAAAATGTTCTTGAAAATGAAAACTTGTGGGATTTATTGGAAAATGAAAGTTCTGACAGTACTAATGGTTCTAGTAGCATGATTGCAGGAAGAAGGGAGAATAGCCCTTCTGAAGAAGCATCTGCAGCAGGAGAGCTAGATGCTACTGCAACAAGTGGTGACAGTGGTGTGTCTAGCAAGATTGATAAGGCTAAATTAAAGGAAGCGTATGCAATCTTGACTAGTAAGGTGGGAGCCTCAATTCTTTTGAAGATAAGAGGTAAAACTCCTAAAGAAATCTGGAAATATCTTCTGAAGCATTTTGAAGCAAAAAGTTCATCACAGATTGACATCTTGGATAAGGAATTAAGGAAACTTAAGCTTAGAGAAGAGGATGATTTAACTAACTTCTTCTCTAGATTTGATAACATTGTAGCAGACCTTGAGGGAGCTGGAGTTTTGATGACAGATCAGCAAAAGTTGCTACATGTAGCAAGAGCAGTGGGAGAAAACAAGCAGTTAGCTACACTTATAAGAAATGTGGCTAGAACAAGGGAAATGGCAGAGGAAATGATAAGGACAGAGTATGAACAAAATAAAATATTGACTGATGATTATGATGAGAATGTTGATGTTTTATATGCAGGTCGGTCCAAGTTCAAAGGCAGCAGCTCAAAACCAAAGGGAAGTATAGGTCCATGTTACCATTGTAAGGCTCAGGGTCACTTGAAAGCAGATTGTCCCAAACTCAAGAATGTGGAATGTTACAACTGTGGGGGCAAAGGACATTTTGCAAATAGATGTTCTAGCAGCAAAGGAAAAAGGGGAAAACCTAGCAGGGGAAGAGGAAAGCAAGGGCAAGGGAGAGGTGCTGGCAGACAAGAAGCAGCAATTAATTTGACTCGGGAGAATGAAGAAGAAAGCACTGAAGACGATGAAGATGCTGAGGTATGTAATAATATTTTGAGCATTTCAAGTAAGAAGTCTAATGATGCAAATAATCTGCTGATCCTAGATAGTGGAGCAGAAAAGACAGTAACTGGCTCAGCCAAGTTACTTAGAGATGGAAAAACTGAGAAAGGATGTTACATCAAATTAGGCAATGGAGATTTGCAAAGAGTTCAATATTCTGGAACACTCGAGTTGTTTGATTTACATGGCAAGGCTGTAATTTTGAAGGATGTTTTGTGTGTACCTTCTCTAGTGAGAAATCTAATTTCCATAAGTCAACTTGTAGACATGGGTTATTCTGTCAACTTTGACAGATTACAATGTACTGTTTCCTTGGATAATGAAATCAAATTTTTAGGGAAAAGGGTTGGCAATCTCTTTGGTTTTGAAAATAATCACTTGCCAAGTATAAATGCAATCTTAGCTTCAGATATTAATGTGTGGCATCAAAGATTATGTCATACCAGCAGCAAAAATATTCAGGCCATGGCAAAACAGGGATTGATTGAAGATTGCAAATTAGAGAGTGAACCTAAATTGTGTTATGGTTGCATGGTTGGAAAACTTGCTAGATTGCCGTTCAGAAAATCAAACAAGAGAGCAAAGCGCATATTAGAAGTGGTCCATACTGACTTATGTGGACCTCTCAATGTAAGAGGCATTACTGGAAAGAAATATTTTATCACTTTTATTGATGATTTCAGTAGAAGAACAAAGGTGAAGTGTTTGAAAACTAAAGACGAGGCATTTGAGGCACTCAAAGAATTTATTGCAGAAGTTGAACTTGAAACAGAAAATAAAGTCAAATGCATACGTTCAGATAGAGGGGGAGAATACTTGTCTGGAAGATTCAAAGCTTTCTGTAGAGCAAGAGGAATAAAAAGACAATTGACCTGCTCACACTCCCCTCAACAGAATGGTGTAGCCGAAAGGAAAAACAGAACAATATTAAACGCTGTGAGAGCAATGCTAAAACATACAGGCTTACCCAATTATTTGTGGGAAGAAGCAGTTAGAACTGCTGTGGAAGTGCAAAATATAACTCCATCAGCAAGCATTAATGGATCACTACCAGAAATGCTTTGGTCAGGCAAAAGGCCTAATTATGAAAAACTGAAAAGCTATGGATGCTTAAGCTTTGTGCATGTTCCAAAGGAACAAAGGAAAAAGCTTGATGATAGAGCACGAATTGCCTATCTTGTTGGGTATGATAATCAATCTAAGGCTTTTAGACTGTTTGATCCTGTCAAAAGAAAGGTACTGGTTAGTAGGGATGTTGTCTTTGATGAAGGGCAACATTATAAAGATGTAAATCTGTCTGCTGCAGCAATCAAACATAAAGGGGAAGCTCAGAATAAAGACCAACAAGAACGATTATTAGACTTATATGATGATGAATCTGAAAAGGTTCCAATTGCATTGAATGAACATGGAAATACTAATGTGCAGGGGACAGCAGTGCAAGGCGATGAGGAGATCATTGAAAAGGAGATCGATGAAAAGGAGGAAAAGGAGACCATTGAAAAGGAGATCAAAAACAAAGCTCAAGTTGCTAGGAGATCGAATGTTCAAATCCTTCAAGATGAAGCCAAAGAGGTAAGTTCTGACCTGTTTGGTAGAGACTCTGCAGGCAGAAGTAGAAGACTGAAACAAAATGTTGAAATTAGTCTTATAGAGATTTTAGCAATGATTGATTATGAAGTTCCTAAGACAATTGAGGAAGCCTTGAGTACTGCAGAAGCAAATAAATGGATTTGTGCAATGGAAGATGAGTTAAATGCATTTAGGAGAACTGAAACTTATGAACTAGTGGATTTACCCAAAGGAAGAAATGCAATTGGCTGCAAATGGATTTACAAGATCAAACAAGGAAATGATGGAAATTCAGTCAAACACAAGGCGAGACTTGTAGCACAGGGCTTTTCTCAAAAACATGGAGTTGATTATGAAGACACTTTTTCACCTATTGTGAAGCTAACAAGCATTAGAATGTTGTTAGCAATGGCAAATGCAAAAAACTTGGAAGCACATCATATGGATGTCTCCACAGCCTTCCTTAATGCAAAATTGGAAGAAGATATTTATATGAAGCAACCTCCTGGATTTGAACAAGACAAAACCAAAGTTTGGAAACTCAAAAGGGCAGTGTACGGACTGAAACAGTCACCAAGGCAATGGTACTTGTGCATGGATACTTTTTTGAGAGAGCAAGGATTCATTAAACTTAAGGATGATGGGAATGTCTACTTGTTTGAGGAGGGTTCAGAATATTGCTACATAGCATTGTATGTTGATGACAATGTTATGATAAGCAGCAACCTAAGCATATTACAAAAATGCAAAGACATTCTGAAAAACAAATTCAAGATGACAGATTTAGGGGAACTCAAGAAGTTTCTTGGCATTGAGGTACATAGAGACAGGGAGAATAAAGTTATGGCGCTGTCACAGGGTCAAAATATCATGGGGATTCTTAAAAGGTTTAATATGGAGAACTGCAAAACAGTCCGAACTCCAATGGTACCAGGGTATAAACTATCAAAGGAACAATGTCCTCAAAATGATAAAGAAAGAGCTGAAGTACAGGAGCTACCATACAGGGAATTAGTTGGGTGCCTACTCTATTTGGCCAATTGTACTAGGCCCGACATCTCCTATGCTGTCAATATACTAAGCAGATACAATAATGATTATGGTTTAATGCACTGGCAAGCAGCAAAAAGAGTCATTAGATACTTGAAGGGTACTATTGACTATGGCATTGTGTACAACTCACATAATCTTAATTTAGAATCCTACTGTGACTCAGACTGGGGAGGTGACCCTGATGAACGAAAGTCTACTTCAGGATTCATTCTCATGTTGGGAGGAGGGCCAATTTCATGGAAATGCAAAAAACAAAATGCAATAGCTCTTTCATCTGCTGAAGCAGAATACTCTGCAACTACTCTTGCAGCAAAGGAGATGGTTTGGAGCAGGAGAATACTCAATGAATTGGGAATGCAACAAAAGGATCCACTGGTATTATTTTCTGATAGCCAGAGTTGCATAGCCATGACCAAAAATCCTATATTGCACGAGAGGACAAAGCATATAGAGTTAGAAGCTCATTTTATCAGGGAACTCGTCAATAAAAACATCATACAGGTTCAGTATGTTCACACAAATCAGCAGTTGGCAGATATCCTTACAAAACCATTAACAGAATCAAAATTTAGTTTCTTGAGAAGATTGATAAGCTGCTGTGATTATAATATGAAGGGAGAATGTGAAAGTTGAGTGAGTTCATATTATAATAAGTTTGCATATCAATCATGAAGATTTGAAGATATTCTCAGTTAAGATCCTTAACAGTGTACTACAGCAGATGTTTGCATAGACAGTTGAAAGTTAAGGGTAATTCACAGGATACTTAAGGTCTTCTTGATGATCCATAGTTAACAGTGAAGAGCAGATACCAAAGACCTGTGGAATGAATTGTAAACAGTAAAGAAGAGCAGAACATATAGAGACAAAGCATAATATGGAGTTAGGTCTACAGAGGGTCGTAGACCTATGGTTCAAAGGTTAACCTATGGTTTGAATATTAACCATAAGATTCAATGGTTACACTTGAAGTTTGGGTTAATGGTCGAAATTGAGATAAAACTCGGTCGAATAATATGTTGCCAGACCTCTACATTCAAACATAGAATGGAGCGAAACGGTAGCTCCATTACGGTGCCGATTCCGGTGGGATTGGCATCCCAGCTTAAATTAAATAAGCATACAGGGATTAGGATCATTAAGTGTGATCGGATTCATCATTTCTAGATGGATGCCTGAGCTGTCGGGGGAGAAATAATCTTGTATGGGGTTCGAATATGAACCATTGAACCATTAAGATATATTTCATTGGTTCCATGCTTTGTTTGTATTTGATTCATTTGTGAACTTTGAATGCTTGAATATCACATTAGATCAAATTGAATCTAGGCTAGACATTTAAATCCTAACATGCTCTTCAAATGGCTTCGGAAGCAGTTGGTGTCAGTCTGTTCGAGGACTCGCAGCTTGCAGCAATACATGCCAAGCGGGTGACTGTCATGCCCAAGGACATGCGCCTGGTCTTACGCATAAGGGATCCCGAGTACTATGGTCAAAATTTTATGGCTGAATACAACAAGAAGAAAGACCCCCCAGAAAAAAGGTCGTGAAGTGCCTTTGTGTTTTTTTCATATATATAATATTCTTTAATGTAATGGCTTTATAAGCTTCATCTCTTAGTCCATTTCTTTCTTAGAAGCCTAGGATCGCACTTTGTATTTTTTTTATTTTTTTTTTTAATGTTATACGTGAGGATCACACGACGCGCAGCAAGCATTGTGCTTTTTTTTTGCACATAGTAGTTTTCGCGTCGTGTGATCCAACCCTAACCCTAACTCTAAAATGTACGGACAAATCTCCCCACAACGGCTGTGTCCCCTTTTATAATCGACAACGGCTACTTGAGTTCAGAAGTGACAGCGCCTTACCGCTCCTAAACATCTTCTTGCTTTCGTCGTCTGCTTCGCCATGGATTATTATGTGAAGTTCCTGGAATGGTATGCATCTGCCCCACATGACAACGAGGAAGTTGCGCCGACTGCTATTTATCCATTCTATTGCAAGGAGTTGGACATCATGGCAAACAGTAGCGAGCTTGGATGCTATCACGAGATTGCTTTAGCTTTCAGCCGAACCGCTTGGTCTCATCGCACGTCCTTTGCAGATGTTCCTGGCTCGTGGATTCCAAAACCAGCTCTAGAGGAAGCGGCTTCCCATTTGCAAGCAGCGAAGACGTTTTTCAAGAATGCTGCGCAGCGGGCTCCTCCTGACTGCGTCCTTGTACTTAAGAAGGTAAGTTATTTCTCTTTGCCATTTGCATTCGCTAGTTATTGCATTCTGCTCGGCCAAACTGAAGATACACTGGAAACAATGAAATTTTTAAGCCAAGGGGGGTCAGTTATGTGTGATGATGCTGATTATGACGTAGAAATGGAGATAGATCTACAAGAAGAAGAGCAAGAATGTAGGAGTTTTGGCATCGACGCACTGGCCTTGGGTGAACCAGAGGAGGAAGATGATTCTGAAGGTGACGAGGATGAGGATGAGGATGAGGATGAGGATGAAAAGAAGTTGTCCGACATAATGCCAATTTTAGTGGAAGGCAAAGAATACTTATTGCTAAGTGATATACTGAGGAACAAGACGAGCTTATCAGTACCTTGGCCGAATGGGTAAACCTAGGCCTAGATTTTGAAGAGGACTTGGACAAAGAGATGTTTGAAGTGTCTTCTTATACCGGCAATGCTATAAAGCTTAAAGAAGCCTATAAGAGGTTGGAGTCTCGATTTGCTCAAGAGGAGGCGGATCTGCCAACGGAAGAAGAATTCCAGCGTCTCCCTGCAAAGGTGCCAACAGGATCTACAGGTTTGGCAGGCCCTTCAGTCAATCGCGGTAGCATAAGCCTCATGGATGAGGAGAAATGTGAAGAAGATAAGCTTGAGGGGTCTTATTTGTGGGAAGTAGATGATTTTTCTTGCCGACATGCACGCGGAGGACAGAAAAGATTGAAGGACTCCACATTGTTACAATATATCTCAAGATTCGTTAACGGGGAGATAATCATCTTCAGCGGAACTTTCAGTCCAAAAGGTGCAGAGTTTGTCTATTACATCCGTGCATTATGCATGTTCGGGAACCATTCCCAATCGGCATCAAACACTGAAAGGGCGATAGCAATTCGACGGGATGTTGTGTTACAATATTTTGACGACCAAGCCGGTCTGCGGGCGAGCAATATGTTAAATTTTTTAGTTGCTGGCTTGACTCATCCAAGGTTGGAAGCTGGGGTCGAGAACATGGAAGTCATTGCCTTGTTGGATCAGTACGGCAGGGGATTGAAAGAACATGAAATTGACGACGAAGCTTGAAAAATTGGAAGTTATATATTTTCCAACTTGTATCGGTAAAATTACTTATGTATAGATTGTATCACCGAAATTATTAATAAAAATTATTTTATTTGTATTTATTCACACCACACGAAATACATCAGTCTTATTTTCTGACGAACACGAGTTTTCGCGTCGTGTGATATTTCTCTCGAAGAAATGAAATATTATTGGAAAAAAACAATTAATTTATTTATTCCTCACATGACGCGAGAAGCAACGGTCCATTTTCCTGACCAACGGCATCCTTCGCGTCGTGTGACTCAAGCTACTACGAAATCTATGTTATAAATAGAAGACCTTCTATTTTGGCTTCGACCTCCGATCCTCTTCCGCCTTCCACCTTCCGCCTTCTGCTCATCTTCTACTTCCGGCTTCCGCCTTCCGCCTTCTGCTCCGATGGCATCTTCATCTTCCTCTAGCAAGCGACCACGCCAAGATAACACTCCCCAGCGCCTGCATACAGTACGGCTAGAATATGACGGATCCCATGATGCGAACATAGGCTCCCATTGCCTAACTGCATGCTATAATTTTGCCTCGTAGGATTATTACACAACTTTATCGGTACTCCCAACCGTAGATTCCAACGTATCTCTAGTTTCTATATAAAATGTTGGAGGCCTTTGTCTTCTCCTATCCGCCATCTCCTGTTCTACCACATCCGCCCTCAGCCATCTCTCCCCTTCTCCCATCACTTTCAATGGCCTCCAGCTCCAGTTCCATCCCTGCCGAGATCTTGTCTCAAGTTCTGGTCAAGAAAATCAAGAACATTCGTGTTGAAGTGGAGGAACAGATCCGCC
This sequence comes from Isoetes taiwanensis, assembly GCA_021234155.1. Taxonomy (NCBI): domain Eukaryota; kingdom Viridiplantae; phylum Streptophyta; class Lycopodiopsida; order Isoetales; family Isoetaceae; genus Isoetes; species Isoetes taiwanensis. The sequence continues at coordinate 21,903,506 of JAJEKV010000005.1, forward strand.
TTCTGAAAGAAAAGAATGATGAAGACGTCGGCAAGCTGATTTTAGTGCGCGACAATCAGCGGGCTGCCATAGACCGCGAATTGCGCGCCACGAGATCTAACCTCCAAGAGAGGCTTAGGTCCTCAATCAAAGCGGGCGAGGCTGCCCGAGCTCAACTTGATGAGCGGGAAGATAAGGTTGCAGAGTATGAGAACGTGGTTGGGGGGCAGGCAATCATGTTGGAGGAGCAGAAAAAAATGCCCTCCAGGAAGAGTTCTTGCCCGGCGATCATAGGCATCGGGCTCCTCCTAGAGGGGCCCGTTTTTTTTTTTAATCTTTGTAATTATTTTGTTTCGCAATGGAAAAAGTTTTTGAAAAATGTGCCGAATATTACGTTTCCTATTTTTAATTTTCAATATCCGTGGTAGAGAAAATGACAAGACAGATCACACGAAGCGAAACCCTTCATAAGGTTTTAAAGCGCGTGTGCAGATTTCCGTGGCGTGATACAGTGTAGTTAGAATAGTTATTAATAAGCACAATTTCATTATTTTTGTACAAAACCTGAATTTATGGACCATTTTTTGGAGACCTGCTTCAATAACAATTTTTCCCACACTAACAAGCATCACCAGCGAGGGCTGCATATGCTTCAGCAACGGGCACTGGAATCTTGATAGTGTTGGGGAGCTTCTTCCTGTTCGATGGAGACCAAGCAAAGTCGATTGTCTCCAACTCAATGCGATCACTAGCAGTGGTTGGCCTCCATCTTTTCTTCCAACAGTTTACATAATTGGCCGGGTACACCTGGTTCCTTACGGGGACAGGCTCCCACCAAGTGACTTGTACTGTCTCAAAGTTCTCCTTCTTATCATCCATTTGGGGCTCCTCCGTGGCATACCCTACCCATGTGGGACACAACACGTCATCAGGACGTGCCATAATGAACATACCTTTCTTCACGTCCTTGAATGGATTGAATTCTGGTATGGGTTTATCCTTCAATGGTCCCACGTATGGAGGAGCGATGCTTGCAATTGGCTGCGGTACTGCAACCATTTCTGGAAGCTGAACTCCTTCTTGCCTGGTGCATGGCCAAAAGTCCTCATAACTCTCTTTCGGGCACGAAATCTTCCCTAGCTCCTGTAAAAGACCCATCCAATACTCAATGGTAGCCGTGAATTGTGCGTAATAGTTGGCTGTTTCCGGGGTGCCCTTCTTGCTTGTGGATATTGCAACCCAATGAAGGATGTGCTTGTGGATGCTGTTTCGTAACTGGCCAAGGTCCATAACTGTTGCCTTTGGTTTAAGCAACTTGGGTGTTCCTACAGGCATCATGGGCTTCCCGTCTTCCCCTTCCTTCCACATTTTTATACCGCCTGTAGGCAGCCAATCCAAGAAGCACGGACGGGTTTTGTAATACATGATGTGCCACTCTCCATTCATTGCAAATTTGAATGTCGTGGGGGTGGTGTGGCCAATCAATCTATCATCGCGTCGGGTATGTACCCTTCTATAAACCCCTTTCAACGGGCACTTTATCAACAATGTATGGTACAGGTCCATTTAGATTGCATTTGTGGAACTCATATAACAATTCGGGCATGGTCAGCACCTCGGCCTTCTTTAGAGTGGAGGAGAAGTTGCCAAACATAGCATCAATGTCTTCATGTGTATGTCCAGGCATCATGAAACCCAACTCTATCTCCTCGAACACACCAAGATATACTAGGTATGAAAGATGAGAAAACATACATTTTTGTTTTGACCCCAAGCATTGTCGATTGCAAAGAACAATGTTGGGAGGGACTTGAAAGAAGGTCCTTTCGTGCAGGCAAGCTTGCAGGGATGTTGCTATTAGTGAGTGCCAATTTCGATTTGAGTGCCGCATTATTACGCAAGGAAGTCACCCAAGTTGGAGCTGAAGTTTCGGCATTGAAAGATGGCCTCCAGGATACTCATGAACCATCTCAAGCCTTCTCAAGATACTATTCAAAGAACCGACATGGAAGTTCGAGTCATCTGGCCATAGATCCAAAGCAAAGTTTCCATAGCTTCCCCTCCCATGACCATGAGTGAGAGCACCCGTCAATGATGTTTTAAGTTTATCCAGTCTCCAAAGTGACTTCACCGATTCTTTGCAATTTAGGAATCATTGTCTTTGCCCTGGTCCATCTTATCATGAATTATACAAACATAGTCTTTGGGATGCCTATGGGACAACAATCTCCACGACCAAGATCGGGTAGTGACGGGAGGCTTGCTCCAATCTATGTGCTCTTCTCGATCATGCAATATCCGCCTTTCTGCCTCATCCTTTGTCTTCAACAACTTTATCACGAATGACCTCGCATGTATCACATTTGGAGAACGGAATTTTTTTTGCAATCGACATCCATGAAGCTCCTTTTCCAAGTTCTATGAAAGCCCACCGGGCGATACTTTCTTACTGCCGATTGCCATGACTTCTACATTCACCTCTTCTAGGATGCTTGTTTTCGTAAACATTGCAGGCAACTTCCTGATGTTTTCCCGGATGCCTTCTTCATTCCTCCGACTACGGTGAGGCAAGGATTCGCAATTCTCCCTTACGAACATTGAGAAAACAACCTTGGAGGCTAAGGTGGATGCACGACGCTTGAAAGTACCACAGTTCCCGTGCTCTGCTTTGCGCGCACCCTCGATGTATTGTGCTTTTCATTTCAGATACCCTGACTTTGAGATTCCCAGCCCAAGGTACCAGGCCTTCTCATAGACTAGCCTCCCATGCAAGACCAGACGTTCCACTCGACGGCCTTTCATGTTGTTCCCAAGCATGTCATACACAAATGTCACCCTGTCGCTACACTTCATTGCATAGAACTCCTTGCGCATCTCGATGACCTGATTATGTGAGAACTTTGCACAACACCTGTGTTTGCAACACAAGGTCGCTCGATATTTTAAAATAGCCTCCTTAGAGCTAAGGCGCTCAATCTTAGGTTGTCTCAAGAACCGCCTACGCTGACGGGAGTGGAAAGTGTACTTGCGCCTCTCGAAATTAGGATGCTTCTCAACAATAGAGCTGCCTTGACTTGAGGGAGTATTTGATTGCTCAGTTGGCTTTGCAGTCAAGATCTCAGACACCTTTACACCATCCACTGTAACATATTCGTTACTCCACCTCACAAGCATACCTGCTTTTGGTACCTGTAAACAAGCCTGACAGCGGAAATTCACTTCAGGAGGAGTCGGGTAACCCTCAACAATTGTCACTCCAATGCATTTCAACCATAAGAACTGATCGTGATATTTGCATCATCGGGCCTGTAAAGGATATGAACCCTTTCCAGTAGGAATGGAGCATAAGAGTGCCATATTTCACGATCCTTCTCCAAAGAAAGTGTATCTAGTCTGGGGGATAAGACCCATAGTTGATTCCACTCTCTGTTTTTTAGAGGTGGACCCGACATCCTCTACATTGGATTCACGGACGTCTTCCTCTCTCCAGAGAATGAAGGATCCTTTGGCTTCTCCTATAGTTTACGCATCCGGTGGGCCATGGTAGGCGTGACACTCCTCAAAACCTCTTCAACACCAACACTAACGGCTCCATGGGGATGCTTCTGAAATGGCATTGGTTAGAGTCTCCAGCGAACCCTTTGGCAATGGGACGACCATCCTTGAAGATGTACACTTCCTGCAGAACAGATGGGTCAGAACATGGGCCAGGTTATTGATAGCAGAACATACTACAACGGGCATCGATACGGGTCTGAAATTGGGCGGACGCCCAAATTGATTTTGAAACATCGCTTTATGAGCTTATGGGGGGAAAACTAAATTTGACCAATTTTTTTGGTCCAAAGCACACCGCCAAAGCAGGTGGGCAAAGTACAAGACTAATGTAAATTGGGCACTTGCCCAATTTTTCCTATGTCCTGCAGGTGGGAAGACATGAGCGCCTACAGTCATGGTTTGGCCATAAGACATGGATGACATGCACGTGGAAATGGCCAAAGTAAACTGGACGACCGCCCGAAATGGATCCTGTGCACTTGGCAAAGGCCAAAAGCAAACCGGGACCAAAATGGATGTTGTACACGTGGCAGTGTTCATAGTAAAGTGGGCGCCCGCCCACGTTTATCCCAGGTGTTTTTGGAGGGCTACACAATATTGGCTGGTTTTGAAGAGTGTCAGAACTTAACTCACCCCACAGTGGACATCCATATGTATCAGAACTTGCACTGAGTTATGAAAATTGAATCTTACAAGCATTGAATTGATGGGCCATAGAGAGAGAACGTATACACAGCAGACTCCTCTGTGTACTAGCCTGCCAATGTGGCATGAAGTCTAAAAACCTGACAAGTAGATTTCTTGTAGAATTTGAATAAGGTGGAAGGCACCGCAGACTAGCAAAGCCGGGGGACAAAAATTGAATCCCAGTCTTGACATCACTAAAAACACATCTTGCAAAAATGTTGCACTAGTCGAGCAAACAAGATTCATAACTCAAGAAGAAAGTCAGTCCCAAGATCACAAATCTAGTTTAGTTAAGAAAAATTACCTTTGGAGTCAAGCCATGTAAGATCTTCGACAAAGTATATTAAAGTAGGCCAAGAATGAAGGCTTCCAAAAGCAGAGGGCAACAGAGATAAATGGGGAATTTAAGATGCGATTTGAATCACTCAACAAATTCAAATTGAATTCAAATTCTCCCCCATTTGTATGCATTTATTAGGGGCAAACTTTATTAACGTTATTGGGGACACGTATGAGGTGTCATTAAATGTAGCTCACACGTGCATTGAATATTTTTGAATTTCATATTTGAATTGTGTACCCTTTAATATTTTCACATACAAGATGCCATGTGGCGCCTACATATTGGTGGAGGAGGGATTTCCGGGCGCCCGTGCCACCCTTCATTATTTTCGAGCCCGCAAATTAATTATGGACTGCGAACGTCCATTATAACCTGAATCGGACACTTGTCCGCTAGCGGGTGCAATGTGAGTGCATGCCTCACTTATAAATATTCCTTCCTCTCGGATAACCGTGATTTTCAGCGGTCTCTTCGGTTAGCTGCGAAAGCCGGGCTTTTTTATCACGATATCATCAAACGACAACTAAGGACAAGGCGCCAACTCAGATTGGTTATGGAAAGTAAGCCCCTCACGAAAGGTAATGCTTGCATCGCTGGGGTTGATGTCAATGTTTATTTATTTTTAATAATGCTTCCAAGGCGACATGGCATCCATTCTCGTCTTCCATTTGTTTCCTTCGTTTGAAAAGAAGCTTGCTCCTATTCATTCAAGGTCCGACGAGAGTTATGCGCAATAATGATCTTTTTTCCTTCTAATCCCTCTCTATTCTATCCTTCTAATCAACTATCTTATGTCTTTGGATATTCGAGCCACCTAGACTTGCTTCCCTCACCTTCTTTTTCTCAAGCTATTTTTCCGACAATGACGGCTTTTCCGAGGGATGAAAAAGGTCCGATAGTCGATCCACCTAACCTTGTTTCCTTCAAACATTGGGCGCCCGCCAATTTTTTTGATGACTCCTTTCAGCCAGAAGCGTGTTGGAAACTTGAAGTATGTCACCGCATTCCCTTTCAGAAACGGGCGAATACGGATTTCTTTCTTTGCTAATAACCTTTTCAGCAGAACTGCGGTTGGAAAGTCTAACAATGTCACCTTCATTCCCGCTCTAAATCGGGGTAGCGCGCTATTTCGCCTCTGGCAGATCACTTGCATGGATGTCGAAGCACCTCTACTTCCTTCCCCTTCATTGAATTCGGACGCCGGGTTTCAGCAACCGCAGGGATGATAAATTGGGCCTCCCGGTGAACCTTGTCGGCCTGGTGCCCGAAGCATCGGCCTAGCAAATTGGGCGGACGCCCAATTTCAGAAGGGCATGCCTCTCCCCTAGCGCCACCCTGAACCATTCCTACTAACTTTCAAGTCACTAAATTGGGCGCCCTATTTATCTTAAAATTATGCCCACGGTACTTCTTCCGTGAAGTCAGATCACTTCAAGTTTGATGCTGTCACAGAGATAATGCAGGCGACAAAATCGACGGTCACATGACCGGCTATAGGCACAGCTTGCTTATGGCTATTCTCGCTGCTAAAAGAGCGAGGAGGATGTGACATTTGAAGCTGTGAATATGTTCCAAGATATCACTTCTGTTGTCGGTCAGTACACATGGTGCATTGAAATTGGTAACGGAACCAAGTCCAGCAACAAACCATCTCACGATGTTTATATTTTTGCCGTGTTCGACAAAGAAGACAAGCAATATCGGATAGCAATTGATATGGGGATAAACGCTTGCCGGGGAGATAGAAATTTTTGAAGATGTATCGGGATAAGTGTTTTCCATGGCTAAAGTACCCTCGCCATCAGATGACCTCAACAATGCCCAGTTATTACAACCTAAAATCAAAACTGTATACCGCGAAAAGGGTTGGCAACTGACTTCTGGTGAGAGCTTGGAAAATTGAATTAGAAAGCGTGGAGATAGGCCGTTGACGCTTTCTACACACAAAGTGGATTCTTGGAACACAAGCACTGCAGTCGAAGGCTCAGATACGTAATATTTATGGGAAGGCCCAGCTAAAAGTGTGTATGATATACGGTCTCGAGCACGAGAAATGTAAGTGGTAGTATACAGAGAAGTCTAAGGTAGGTGACAAGGCACCTACAAAGAAGAAGCGAGAGATCGCTCGACAACAACCCCGCAAAGAGATTGAGATGCTGCTCGTTGTCATGCTTTTTGAGGTATGCAAAAGAGACCTCACATTCTAACGGAGCAACACTTTCTGAGAATCTAATGAACATTCTCCCGATCTTGGTTGAAGAAGAAAAAGAGCAGAGGATCAGCGAGGCACCTCCCCATAAGACACACGAAGATGTCCCACTGGGAAGTCCATCCGCATGACAAAGCGAGGATGAAACGGCCAACGAGATAGTCTGAAGGGGATCATTGCTGCTAATCAGACAAAGATACGCCCACCGGGAGTTAACACAGAAAGTAAAGCGTGAATTATCTCTCGAGGCGCAATGTTAAACATCAAGCAAAGGGAGAGGATTTACCCACTTGGTGTAGGGTTCAAATTGAGGCCGACATATTCAAGATGCATCAAGCCCCCCAAACATGACTTGCGAGGGGTCATCGCTTGAGTAACACGTGGATACCCTTTATGAATCTTTTTCATAACTATGCAAATGCATCCTCCTTGTGCATGTCGTTCGCTTGACCCTTCAACAGTATGCGTCTTTATTAAATGGGAAAAGAGCAAGTGATTTGGATAATGCGAGTTGGATCGCTAATGGAAATCCACACTACGCCCATTGCCGATCCTTGTGAATGCATTATTGAATGGCCTCCCCAAAGGTTTTCATTTGAAGGATTTGATATTTTTCTTTGCGCGGTTAGAGTAGTGTCGCGGTAATCACCGGAAAACCTAACTCCAAACGGAATATGTTAAGGTCACCAAAGAAACAAATGATATCATAGTGAAGACAATTCACCAGACATGTCTTTGAAGAGGTCCAAAGAATCCCCAAGAATCGGGGAACCTATGGCAAGCCCAAGAAAGGAAAGCGCGGGTCAATCAACGGAAGGCTTTACCTAGTTGTTGTGTCCCTATTAACCAAATGCCTTCAATTTTCAACCATCCAATTGTTTCTTCAATTCTTAATGTATGCACCTTCCTCACTTCATCAAATAGGCCGTCAATTTCAATAGCCTTCATGTCATTCATATTGTGTTTCGTCAATTTCATAGCCGCCTCAAGTTGTCTTTACACTATCTTTGTTCGGCGGGAATGGTTAGCTATAGCAAAAAGCGCACTCAAGAATAAGAGCATGTGGGACTATGATTATTTCTGTCTATCTTGACGGTAAGAAACTTGGAATATGTGCACTTTCGTGTGCTCAACTATTTTTACGAGAGGACGAAGCTGAAGGATGAGAATGGCGAAAAGAATTGAAGTCAAGGATCATCTTCACGGGATGTTCACAAAACAATTTTTGCTCTACCGATGAAGTCTATGCACTCCATGGATTTGCAGAGGTTAATGAGGGAGATCATGGCGGTAAAAGACGCTCATCAAGGCACAATGGGGCTTATAAAGGAAGGCGGTTCATGAAGACTCAGAGCGCAAGAATTAAGGAAGATTGGCATTGTTGAGCCGCATTACTGAAATATCTAAGAGAGGTGAAGAAGTTGAAAGTTGAAAATATGGATGAAGTCGCACAAGCCATCCCATTTCGAGAACCTCATGCTAATGTTTGCAAACAAAGGTCATTGATTGGACGGAGAGTCGGAAAGAAGTCGGAGAAGGAAAATTCACAGGAGACTCTTATTACAAAAGTCAACGAATACCTCGGACCGGACCAGTTGAAGAGGGTTCAAAAGGCTTTCAAATGCCTCTACTGCGATTAATCGGGGATTTGTGTTAATGTCGCCAACACGCCAAAGACGCCTCTTATTGGATGTGACTTTAGGAACCATATTAAATGGTCCGTGGAGGAGTATCGAAATTCATGGATCAGATTAGTATCCCAACAGCCAGATTGTATTGGATTTCATATTTATAAAACCTGAGCATTTGAACGAAGTGCTTTGGCCAATGAAAACTATAGATGGCGGTAGTTGGGTGTGGATTGGAGCATACCGTGATCCTAAAGCAAAGTCGTGGTCAACCTCCGGTTCGTGGAGCTTCTAGTCTTGTGTTGGTGTACGCGGGCTCCGGAGACTGCGGCATCTCCCCGTGACCGGATGACTTGAATCTATGCTTTATACAAAGTGACCATCCACGTAAAGATTCAAAAATTGCCAAAAGATCTTAAGGAGGCAGAGGACATGTGAGAAGAAATTACCCGGACGCAGGAGTGCTCGGCGTGTAATATTCTTTGAAATATGGCGATAAGCCCAATTTATGTTGCTTTTTGGTGAAATAGTTTCTCTTTGACCAAATTGTATGTAATGGGGTGATAAGATCGGCCAGCTGGTGGGTCCGACCTCTCATTCAATCAACTACTAAAGCCAAGACATGCACATATTTGCGCGGAAACTCATGATGGAGGCTGCGTTGTCCTTGATTTTTCCTCGAGGCTCATTCATGGAAAAGCACTATGCAGAAGGATACAAAGCAACTTCATTCGAGATGCAGAGAGCCCCACTCAAGCTAGTGGGACTGGATCAATTGGAAATAATGCTGGATCTAAAATAAATCATTGGTTCGCCGCGTAAGATTGCGAGGGCAAGAAGAAGAAATCGTTCCAAGCCTCCATAAATACAAATGATTGCCCCTGCTACCAAATCCATTCTCCGCCGTGACCGCTCAGAACCGCAATCCACAATACCGCGAGTAAGGATTCCCTTGCGCATCAAATAAAGAAGGTCGCAGATTAGAAGTAAGGATCTATCCATCTTCCACTAAAAAGATAGAATTAATATGCCGGCAGAACCCAAATGGTGAACAGACTCAGGATGTCACTGACAAAATTTAAATTCACCGATATAGTGGATAATGATCGAGGAATCCATCGCGGAAGGCCGACACACCTTCAAAGTCAACAGAAAAAGAACCGTGAGAAAGCTCAAGATGATGACGAGGGAAGAAAATCAGGTAATTAACGCTGATAGGATAATGGATGACGAAGGAGATGGACATAGAGACATGTGGAGTGGGCCGATGAAGAAGGTGGTTCCCCGAAGCAATGAAGATTTATAAACAAGATGGGCTATGAAGGAAGCTATTACGCAACAAGAAGATCAACTTCATGACGCCGACAACACCGAGGAGAACCCCCTGCATCCGTGAAAACCTTTAATGATTTGGGAGTTGCCGGAATTGGGCGCCCAATTACCACATGTCCTAATCTATGGTATATCATGTATTTTTCTATCTAAAAGTAAAAACATAAAATCTTTTATCCTGTAACATTTGAGATCTTGAAATACCAAATTTTCATGTGAAGTTGTTCATTCTATTGATCTAATTGCTTGTATTCTAATATTAAGTTCTGACATAATTGGGCGGGCTTCAATTCTCGAGACTAGAAGAGTTCCCTCATAGAAATTGGGCGGGTTTCAATTTGAACCAAGGCTATCAGTCATAGCAAATTGAACATGAAGTCAAGTGGAACTTCCCTTACAAATTACAAAAGCAAGAGTATTACGACATTATCTGACATAACAACATGACTATCACATTACAACAATCCGACTTAGGGGACTCTTCCTGAGTCATTTTCAAAGAGCCACCCCTTTAGATTTTTCTATCATGTAGAACATTGATGCTTCTCTATTCCATATCGATGGATGATAACATCAAGGGATCTTGATAATGACGCAGGATTGAGACTCACACGAGAGTGGTCATCCAATCTTCCATGGCTATTTCTCGCCACTTGGCACTTTCTTGAAGTTTTCGTGATTCATCTTGCACGAATAATGGAATCATGTGCTCGTGACCAGTCAGAGGCCACATGAGTTAGACTAAAGGGCCAAATTTGTTGGCCAACATTGGTTTGATATATATTTATACCAACCAAAATTATTGTTGGTATTGTACACAATAATTATTGATATACTTACTACCGTGATGTACTTCAATAATGTTACTACAAAGGTTTCATCAATAATTACTTGGCTATAAGGGTAAACGCGATTCGAGTGCATAAAGCAAATGCCCTTTCCTATGTCTCACGCCCCTCGCTAGAGTTCTTCAGCAGGTCCCAATTGCTTCCACCTCCGCAGAGTATTTGACACCTCATTCTTTTCTTCATGACTTTCTCGACTTCATGCATGCATTATCAAAGGGATCACCCTTTGATACCCGGGTCCGATGGTATAGCTATCGGTCGACCAAAAGACTCCCTACGAAAGTACCATGTTACTATCCATATTGTTTGGGTTCCTGAGCGTAGACGCTTATGAGATTGACAAAATCACCAATAATTACAAATCTATGAGATGTATTTCATAAGTTCATAAGAATTTATATCCTGATATGACAGTATTAGGTAGCATCCACACTTGGGTCTTATAGTTTTCTGGCACTTTTAATTAAGTTTCGACACTATATTTGCGGGATGTACCAGATTTCCTATTTTTCAAGAAGTCTAACGCAATTGGGCGCATGTCTATTTCCTTTGATGCTTCTATTAAACTTTGTTCGATGATTCATCGCGGCAAATTACGGGGTTTCAATTTGCACAAAACAAATTGGTGTCTAGGATTCAGGCCTATGCTCCATCATAAAAATAGATAGAACCGTTCCATTCATTAAGAAATGCATTACATAGATTTTATACACATATTATAAAACCAAATAAAAACAACATGCCCTCGACGTGAGGTACATAAAAACAGTAATACAAAGTAGAAAATATCGTGGTGCCAAGTTTCACAAACGGCTAATTCTATTTGAATAAGATCACTCGACGAATCCTCATCAATGTAATTTCGCTTATATGCCAACCATTCATCCAATTCAAGGATCGAAAGGAGGAGTGTTGGACAATGAGCTTGGTTACCAAATTCACGTCATTTTTCCTTTTATGTTTTAAATAATGGTCTCAAGGTGTTGTGCAGCCAAACATCCTCTAATTTGAGTAGCTCCTTCGTGGCCTCTCCCTCAGACATGTCGCTTCAATGATATCGGGAAGCCTCCAACCCACCCTAGTGAGTTGATAATTGTTTTCCTTAACAACCCATCCCCACGGAGGAGCTTCATGACTTCAATCGATTTCGCTTTCTTCCATTCCGATTTATCTCCCATTCTCAAGACTCCTAAATTTGTACTGATTCAAGGCTAAGATCTCAGCCGACTACATGGGATCAGATTTCAGCTTCTATTGTGAGTTCATACCCTGCTTCAATCCATTCTCACCGCTTCAAGAGTGAATCTATGCCGCATGATTTGCAAAACAAAAGCCTCACTAGGGCAACACTGCCGTGATCTCCTGACCATGAAAGGCTGGCTTAAGTCCCCATTTAATAGAAGTTTTTTCCTCGCCATATCACCTACTGAAGACGCTTCCCTAAAACCCGGCCATTCCCATTAAAAACCATCATATTTAGAAATTTGACTACTCCCGAGATCATGGACTCAAGGAAAAGTCCTATAAATTAATGAAACTGAAGTATTTCTTAATATGTTCCGCGACAATACCATTAATGTGTTCTAGCCGACAAAATGCATGTAGGTAATCCGCCGAAACGCATGGCATTAAAACTGACCTGTTTAATATGTCTTGGCAAGCACATGTATAAATTGAGGTCCCTGCAATTGTGCTCCTTCCACGGCAGAGCCCCGGTTCTTCACTTCTATAAACTTAACGCCCCTCCCATTTGTCATCTATATTCCGCATCCAACCTACCAAGCATGGAAAACGCCTCAGAGGATAGAACCCCTTCCTATTACAGTGCGTTGGGTGTCTCTAATGAAGAGTATAGAAGCGAGCAAGATAATTAACTTTCTAAAGAAAAATGTGCCATTACAATTCAGCGTAAAAGAAGAAGAGACGAACTCAACCTTGGCGCTCAGAGCCGAGAGGCAAATCAAAGCATGGAATAGAAGGCCGGGATGTGAGGGGGGAAGGTTATGCCCCAACAACCGCAGACCGAGTAAGGGAGCGGACGGCAACCCAGGTTGCTAATTCAAAGTGTAAGAACGAATGCTGTGGTGTACGGAACAGAGCCGGACATGCACAAAGAGATGGTGTAATGTGATTGGAGGGAACCGCTTGGATGTGGTGATTGGCTCGAGAGAAGAGAGATCTAAGATCTAAGACGAGGACCCGGAGTCACAGGATGATGATGAAGATAATGAAGAAGATCAAGACTGAGCAACAAATGAGTCGCTAGATTTTGTTTTTCAATGTAACATTTTTCACAACTTTAATCAAAAGTAAACTTTTTTTATTATTATCTTGTAAAGCATCACACCCACGCCGGCTACATAAATGCAAGCAATAACTTCACCGTTTCATCGATGATCCAAATAAGATCACATGACGCCGGCCATGCAGCTTGTAAACAAGGTTGAAGTTGCAAGTACGCCATGAATATGCTACATATTACAAGTATACTTCATCATTCTTTTATCTCTTAGATTCCACTCAGCTGGCGATGCTAGTGGGGCCCTAGAGCAATACGTAACCAAAATCCAAAATGGCCAACAA